>JAZGTJ010006833.1:0-24077 GCA_036877575.1 Botia almorhae
TAATATAATATAATATAATATAATATAATATAATATAATATAATATAATATAATATAATATAATATAATATAATATAATATAATATAATATAATATAATAATGGATTACCAGGAATTTATCATTAATTAGTTATAGATGGCCACAATGTATTATTGGATGTCATTAAAGTTGTATATGACTATATACATAAAAGAAAATGTAAATGGTCATTTTGTCTCTCGATTTCTCTACACTAGTGTTGAGGCTTAAATAAAACTTAAAATGCACTTAATCCTAAAACTGTTAAACGCATCCAGTGTTTTACTTCCGTTCTCCTCTGTTTTCTGGTGGTGATGCAGTCAGTGGACAGAAGAGGATGAGATCACCAATTACGAGAGAAACTGTGAGTGGATGGACGAGTGTTTGGACGGCATGTTCGAGAAATGGTTCGACAAGATCAGCCAGGCGTCGCTGGAAGACAAGAGAAAGGTATATACGAAACTAGCAGAAATGATGTTGACGTCATGAGGGTTTGATGCATTGTTTGAGCTCCGCAAACACAGGCAAATATCAACACCCACATTAATGGCTAATAAGATAGACAGTCACTTTGTTTAGGCAGAGCAAATATTTGAAGGTAATTTGGCCCCGAACACTTAGCAGGCACCTCGGTTTCAAGTTCTCTTTCAACTTTCTGTTTGAAAAGGATATCTGTATCTGGTGTCTCTGTTGTTTGAAAAGATTGTTTTCTAATACATGTTCTCTGTAAAGTCACAGGCACATGAATGTGTACTGTTAAGTATCACAAACTTCCATCATGCTTGTGTTTGAAATAGAACCTCATGTGGGACTTACATACACACATACATACATATATATATATATATATATTAGGTATTAACCATTATTATTGATACTATGTTAAAATTACACACATGGTAATATCACGTTTAACATTTTAACCAGGATGTGTTTAACATTTTAACCAGGATGTGTTTAACATTATAAACAGGTGCAATACTTAATTATTTGGTAAGTAGCCATATAATAATCAGGTTAAAGTACAGTCAAGCATTTATTATTTCAAATTACTACACACTCTAGAGAGCTTACAGCTTGTTCTGTCTTAGGACTTACAGTGATTCTAATTGGGGTTTATTTTGTTATAATGACCAGCTGACTGTACATGTTCCCCTCTATATTGTTTATTTGGAGTGCACATTCACCGACTTCTACCTTCGCAGATGCACATGTTTATCGCACGCTACTGCGACCTGCTGAATGTGGAGATCTCATGTGATGGATGCGAGCGGATTGCACCATGGCATCGCTACAGGTGCCTGCAGTGTACAGACATGGACCTGTGCAAGACCTGCTTCCTCAGTAAGTCAAAGCATGACAGCTGCCGTTGCTAAGCATAGAGGATTCACTGCATACATACAGATCTCCCACTAGTAGCTTGGTAAAGTATAGAAGCCCACAGAGACCATTCAGTATTATCATAAAACACCAAAGCAACATCCTTCTAAGGACATTTTACATGTCCTCATTAGTTAAAAACACTAAATCAGCCAAAACATGTTTTGCTTTAAATCTGGTAATGTGCACAGATTTCTGTCATAGTTTTGTCTCTTATTGGCCTGCTATAAAAAACAGCAGAAGTTTATGAGATGTGCTCATTAATAGAGTAAAACAAACCTGTGCATGTTTGTGACACGTTAGGACACCATTATTACTTATTAGTAGAAATCACTTTTGTGATTACTTGATTATTATATATTGCAGCTAATATATAACATGCAGCAGTAGATTTATATGTATGTGTGTATTTGATGGCTCTGTTCTCTCTGGTCAGGTGGAGCTAAACCAGAAGGTCATGAGGACGACCATGAGATGGTGAACATGGAGTACGCCTGTGACCACTGTCAGGGCCTGATCGTGGGCAGCAGGATCAACTGTAACGTCTGTGAGGATTTTGACCTCTGTTTCGGCTGTTACAATGCCAAAAAGTACCCAGACAGGTAAAACATATGCCTCATGAATGAGAAGCAACCACTAGCCTGTACAATATTGTCTGTTTATGTTCAATGCAACTCAATAAGGGACATGCATCATTAGTTCACAAGTGATTAGTTTAAACCAAGAAAATCCACACTAAGCCTAAATTTCATATTTAATTTCCGGATATGTGAATGAATTTCAGAACTGATTTCAGACCTGATATTTAAAACAAGGCAATATTGATTACAAATAGTTATTTTTGCATATGTACCTTGCATTGTTACCTATTTATAGATTACTTTTTTTTACAGTATTTTTGTTTGGCTCTGTGGGGATGACAGGTTGTGGATGTATTTGGAAGATCCCTTAGATGTTTTTGTTTATATGTTTTTTGTATAAATTTATACATTAAACTGTAAAATCTCTGAAAGCTTCAACAAAAGCCCTGTGAGTCCATAGAAATGATTGTTATATAGTATAAGCTGCTCTGCGTTTCTCCCTCCAGCCATCTGCCCACCCATCGCATCACTGTCTACCCTATGGTCACCATCCGCATCAGTGACCGCCACAGGCTGATCCAGCCCTACATACACAACTACTCCTGGCTCTTGTTCGCCGCCCTCACCCTGTTTACCTCCGAGCTGGTCAGTGAGAGAGAGCAGGAGGGAGAGCCTTTGGATGATGTCTCCCTCAGTTACGCCAGTGTTCTGCAGACCCGCTGCTCTGACCTCATCAACGAGTGTCTGCTGAAGGGACAGACTGGGAAAGGTGAGAGATGCATGTACTTTTGATGTCTCTTCATATTCTGTGAGCTGGTAAAGAGGGTTACGCCAACCCCTGAACAATGTTTCTGTGTGTGGTCCTCAAGGTCTTCGAGCCTCTGCCTTGCTGTCTTTGCTTTCCTCGAATGAATCAGCCACAGAGAGTGAGCTGTGTCCCCAGACGCCCGGCTCCTCTCAGGACATCAGCAGCACAGACACTTCCTCTTTGCCAAGCAGCACCACAGCCATCTGCTCACCACCGCCACCTACAGACAGAGTCAGTCACCGTTTGACACCTGAGTATTAAAGGGACAGTACATCCAACACATGAAAATTCTGTCAATTTCTTTGCCCTTATATTGTTTCAAATGCATATGATTGGCTGATTTCTGTGGAAAACAAATGAGACAATGTAACAAAGCAATTCTTCAGAATTTTCATACTATGTGCCACGGATGAAGTCAGACAGCTTTGATCAACATTAGGGAGTGTAAACAATGACAGAATCTTAATTTTGGGGTGAAGGCTACTCCTTTAAAAAAGATTAAAGAAATGTATAAGGTTTTGGTAAATTTACAGTATATTGTGTGCAATATGTCATATTCTTGTTTTGCTTTTCTTTGAAAGAAACCTCAAAAGCAGGATGAGGGTGCAGAGGATGAGGAGATGCAAGAGGAGAAGAGGAGAAGGAAGCTGGTCTCTCAGGACAGATCAGACTCAAATGCCAGCCAAACCTCCTCTTTGTCTAGTGAGGACACACTGTCACCTGGAGTCGGAGGTGAGCCTGTGGGGTCACTGCACCTGGATACCCTATAATAACCCTTATCAACTTATACTAAAGCTTATCCGAGGCGATGTCAATCATTTTATTTAGTCAAGTTCATTTTGTGTTTTAACTGTGAAAGTTCTTATGCTGCTTTAAAAAATCGTCTTTAACGTATACTGATGTTTTATCTTCTGTCTTTAACTTTTCATTTGTCATAACCTATATTTTTTATTTTTTTGTCACAGTCTCAGAGTCAAGTGGAGATACTATCACGTCTCCCATTTCAGAGAACATGGAGGCATATAACGACCAAGAGAAGACAGCCAGAGGGCCACTACAGGAACATGTGTTTGCTGAATGTTCCAGAGAGAGAATTCTGGGACTGTTGTCAGCTATGTTGCCAGCAGCCAAACCGGTAAACACAAAAGCTTCCAGTTTAATTTTTTATTGTGCCTTTACATTTTATAGATTATTTGTTGATTTGTTACGATATGAAGCCATTTCATCTCACATTCCTATTACAAACTACAGAATATTATTATATACTCTAATATAATCTGTGGTCTTTAACTCCTGTAGGGCAGCACACAAGCTTTGTCCAGTCTGAGTCCTATTCTGCCATTGCTGTTCCGAGTGGTCATCTCAAACGCTGGCTGTCTGAATGAAACGTACCACCTGACTCTGGGGCTTCTGGGGCAACTTTTGTTGAGGATCTCACCACCTGAGGCTGATGCAGCTGTGACTGAGGCATTGACTGAAAAATTTGACCTCCTGACCCCAGGAGATGGAGCGGCCCTTGATGTTCAGGGCTGGAAGACCACTCAGTTGCTCTTCAGTCTGGGTGCAGTATGCCTGGACAGGTATGTTATTGCAATCTGTTCAAAGCATTGTGTTAATTCTATAATCTTTGGTATTACACTTGACTTTGTGTTCTTTTAGTCGTATTGGTTTGGACTGGGCATGCTCAGTAGCAGACATCTTGCGGAACCTGAACGTTTGCCCCCAGTGGTGTGGGGTTGTGGAAGCTTTTACCGATCACTGCATCCAGCAGTTACCACGCCAACTCAAGCGCACCAACCTCTTCACACTGCTGGTGCTGGTGGGCTTCCCTGAGGTACGAAGATGTCATGTGCATGCTGTTGTAAATGACCTTGTTTGATGACGCAAAGATCATGTCCCTGAATGAGCTGCTCCTTTGAACCCAGTCTCTCTTCATTATCAGGTGCTGTGTATGGGGACTCAGGCTGTGTTCATAGATAATGCAAATGAACAGCACAACATGATTCTGCTCAAACACTTTACTGAGAAGAACCGAGCTGCTGTGGTGGACGTGAAGACTCGGAAGAGGAGAACAGGTGTGAGAACAGCCATCGACAATACACCAGCGTTAGCTCACAGCACAAACTATGACAAACAATCAATTCATCCAGCTTCCTGAGGGACACTTAAATATTTGTTTTTGAACGGTTTCCATTTGTTATTCAGAGTTAATGGTTTCTTTGGTTCACATTTTTGCAGATTTATTCGCATTTGAGTAAAAGTCACAATGTTAGTGTATCGAGCCAAATCAAAATTACACTCATAATTACTCTAGTAATCAGAAAGTGCACTGATACCATGTTTCCTCTCAGTGAAAGACTACCAGTTAGTCCAGGCTCACGAGTGCAACAGCCGCAGTGATGCAGAGCCTCATTCTGAGGGTCAAGCTGCATCCTCAAGCTCCGCCCACTTGAGCCGCTACCTGAAGAACTTCATCTCTGTCGTGAGCCAGCTGTTGCAGGTGGGGGTGGAGAGCAGTGCCCAAGATGCTGTGGAGGCCACCTGGGTGCTATCTCTAGCTCTTAAAGGACTATACAACACACTCAAGGTATCCCTAACACAGGTTATATGAGTTGAACAGTGGCCTTAAACAGTATTTGAACACTTTAAATACTAATTTCGTTAGTAAATAGCAAACCAAGTAGCAAGTGCAAACAAATAAGACTTCTCAACCTGCTGGTCCCCAAGGTCATTTTTTTTAGTGGATGTAGGAAGTCAAGTTCACACAGTTGTCATTTACATTTATGCATTTGGCAGATGCTTTTATTTTGGCAGAATGTAGCTTTAACATGAACTATGGACATGTCCTACTTTCTTGTCTACTAAAAAGTGTCTAAGAACTTGTCTAAGTGTTAATTTGAAATGTATCTATTTATCATTTAAAACTTAAACTTATTTTTGTAGGTTGTGCTATAATTATAATAAATGCCACTTGGTTTAGTAATACATTATCAAGTACTTTTTAGGACACACCGATATGTGAATGTTCTTGCCCAGGATGCTGAGCATATATCTCTCTATTTCATGCAGAAGCACGGTGTGGATCAAGCCCAGGAGGCCATCCAAGGCTCCGGCCTCATGCAGCTCCTGGTTCGCAAGTGCAGCAAAGGCACAGGCTTCAGTAAGATGTGGCTTTTGCGAGACCTGGAGATCCTCTCCATCATGCTGTACTCGTCCAAGCGAGAGATCCACTCCATGGCGGAGGACGGAGACATGGAGACGGATGGAGAGAAGGAAAGAGAGAAGGAACATGACTCTGATCACTCCAGCTGCTGTGCGGATGATGCGGATCCAAACAGACCGGATCCATTGGAAGGACTGGATGAAGAGACAAAGATCTGTTTCCAGGTCAGAGTTCAAACATCTTCATTCAGCATCTAAAGCATCTCTGTCTCATCTCAGATCTCCTCCATGAGTGTAGAAACTAGGGTAGAAGATGGTTAGTGTTAAATGATGGGACTAAATAATTGTAAGCACAGATCAAACTTGAAGAGTTAAGGGAACAACTTAAGGCAAGTTTACACTGTCCCAACAAATTCCAACAAACAATAAATTCCAGTGGCTGGAGTTGTTTACTTGGGCGGTGTGAAAAGCACATTCCCAACATTTTCTCAACACCTAACAGCCAACTTTGAAATGTTTGAAGTGTTGTTTGCTTGTTTGTGCATGTTAGCAAGCCATTAAAGTTCTAATATCTGTTTTGCTTCCAGATTACCCATGATGCACTTAATGCCCCACTGCACATCTTAAGAGCCATGTATGAGCTTCAGATGAAAAGGACAGACTCTTTCTTTCTTGAAGTACAAAAGAGGCGAGTTACTCTCAATCATTTCAGTAACGTAGCCAAAGAGTTGTCATATTGTTTTTAAAAATTTATGGACACATGGATACAACAATTATATAGTTATATAGTTACAGCTGTATAACGTAAAAGACGTCCACCTTTCCATTTATGTAACATCTCATTTCACAGGTTTGATGGTGACGCTATAAAAACCGATGAGACAATTCGTACGCTGGCACAGAAGTGGCAGCCATCTAAAAAACCTCGTTCTGAGGAAAGGAGCACCAAGGCAGTGGATACAGATATAATCATAGTGCCCTGTATGGTAAGACAAAAAGATTAAACATCTTACACATTTTGAGATCTAAAGCTAATCACCTTCACTTTGATCCTCAGTCTAAACCAACCAAGTGCGATCGAGCCACAGAAGAAACAAACGTCGTCTCACAGAAGCTCATCACAAACACAGAGAGCGACCTCCAGCAAAGTTATGCCAAACAGCGTCGCACCAAGAGTTCGGCTCTGTTGCACAAAGAGCTGGACGCCCGCAGCAACAAGGCGGTGCGGCAGTACCTCTTCAAGGTCAATGAGGCCATTGCCATCTTGTACGCGCGACACGTGTTGGCGACGATGCTGGCCGACTGGCCTTCCAACACTCCAATCAGGGAAGAAGATCTGGAGCTGAGTGGAGCTTCTCATATGGCTTACATCCTGGACATGCTCATGCAGCTGGAGGAAAGACCAATGTGGGAGAAGGTGAGAAGAGGAAGGAGTGTGTGGATTTGTAGCTCTTCCTCTCTGTTTTCAGCTTGTATTCCTGGAATATATCATTGTGTTAGGTGGCAAACTACAAGAATTTTAGTATGTGAGTATGTGTGTAATTCTTCATGTTGGGGCTCAGATCCTGCAGAAGGTTCTGAGGGGCTGCAGCCAGAGCATGCTGGGTAATCTTTCACTGACAGCGTGTCAGTTTATGGAGGAGCCTGGAATGGCCGTGCAGATCCGTGAATCCAAGCATCCCTACGACAACAACACTAACTTTGCTGTATGAATTTTAATTTCTATTTTAAGCCAAATCCTTGAATATTTTAAGTTAAAGTCAATGATTGGAAACAGTGATACCCACTCAGTGCCTTTCTTTGTCTGGTCTCAGGATAAAGTGCACATCCCTGGGGCGATCTACCTGTCTGTGAAGTTTGACTCGCGTTGTCACACCGAGGAAGGATGCGATGAGCTCCTGATGTCCAGCACCAGTGACTTCCTGCAGGACATGCACACTTTCAGTGGTTCCCATCAGAAATGGACAGACTTTGAGATTCCAGGTGAGAGTTTCAGAAAGTGCCATTTGTGGACCCAGGTCTGGTTTTGTAGACACACAACAAGATCTGTAATACCTGGACAGAGCAGAATGAATAAATTGTAAATATTTTCTCTTCATCTCCTGTAGGGGACACACTTTACTACAGGTTTATATCAGATATGAGTAACACAGAATGGGGCTACAAATTCACTGTAACTGGTGGCCATCGAGGGCGCTTCCAGACCGGTACGTTTTAAGCACTTTAATTATGGACTCTTGATGTCATTTTTGATGTGTAACGCTACTGTCCTCCAGCTGTAGTTTGTGTTTAGTCTCTGTTGTTATCAAACACAGGTCTGGTAACTGTCCTCTTTATAATCTTTTCTACCGTCTAATAAGCCATCACAAAAGATATTTTCTTTCTGTGGTTCATCTCATGCAGAATACATTAGCAATAGCATTATTTAAAGGAGTCATAATTACATTCAAACAGTTTATTAGAGAATCAAACACTGTGTCCCACTAGGTGTTTAGTCATACGCTTTATTTGTACAGTTGTTGAAGAATCAGAAGAATTTCAATGTTTTTAAAACATTGAAAGCAGATGCTCAGTTTGTTTGAGCATCCCGACCAGTTTTTCTGACCATTGGGAGGGAGTGCTCAGGAATCCTTTTAAAAACGAATCATTTTTGGAAATTGTTACATGACCATATTATTGACCTTCTTATTTTTGACGGAGGAGGGTAAAATTTTAGCCAAATCAGTCAGTAGGTGTGCAACCCCAGCCCAACACTTTGTTTGAGTTGACTAGCAGGGTATTGCCTTCAGCAGCAGTAAACTATAAATATCCTCAGCTCCTGTCCTAGCCACAGCTTGGTTGCTTACCTCAGTCTGTTCTGAGCGTTTGATTGATAACTGCTCTCGGTTCTGGGACATGAGTTACTGTGAACTCCTCACCTGTGCCTTGTCCAACTTTAATCAAAGAATTAATAGACTTGTGCACCTTCTGCGCTGTTTCTGAAACTGTTATTCTTTAATGCAATTTCTAATGGATTTCCCAGTCATGGAAGCAGTGCCTCATTTTTGAGGCCTGCCAGCTCATTAATTTTATCCCAGATGAGATTTCCGGAGGTAAACAAACGAACCAAGACACTCCAATATGTTCAAGCCTAGATGTCTGAATTCATATTTTCCTTGCTAGACTCGCACCACAGTTTTACATTTTGAAGGTAATTTCCTTTCACGTTTGCAGGATAACTAAACATAATTATTTCTCTGTTTAAACCTGTACAGGTTTTGAGATCTTGAAGCAGATGCTAGCTGATGAGCAAGCCCTCACACACCTTCCACTGGCTGACATCTGGGAGTGGCAGGTGGGCGTGGCCTGTCGTCAAACAGGAAACCAGCGACTGAAAGCCGTTCACTTGCTACTACGGCTTCTACAGTGTCAGTCTCAATGGTATATCTCATTCAACTCCTCTGATAATTTCAAGCTTTTGTATATCTGGCAGTATTTATTTCATTCAACAAATTGCAGTTACATTGTTGTTCAAATACGTATATTGCGGCGTATATGTATTTGTATAAGTCCATATACCGTTCCCACTACACCAGAAAAATGGGTTGGCATTTTCCTTTAGGAACCTGGTTCTGTCAGGTCAGCTCTTTCATCTGTGGACTGCAGGTGCAACTTGGCCCAGTTTTAACAAGCCTCAACACATTGTAACTTTTATTATTACTACACTCCTTTTTTTTGAGGAGAGTTGAGTTCAACTTTTGAAACTCATGGTGTCAGTTGAATCTGATGACATCATATAGCCAGTGACCTTCATCTTTAAGGATGCAAAATATAATGGCATCATCCCATTGGAGGTTTTTCTCAAAAACTCTTCTAGAAGGGCTTTATATTAACTTCTGCTTCACCAAGCTTTTGCATAATTCATCTGTCAGTGACTTTCTGTCTTGATTGTTCCCATGGCAACAAGGTCAAATGTCAGAGTGATTTGCATGATTTCCATAGTGTTTGGACACAGTTACATCATCATTAACAGGCAGAGTGTGTATAAGAGTAGTGAAAGACATGGACCCAAGGACCATGGTTGTGGAACAGCACATGCAAATGGCCACTTTCTCACTACATATGGCACATCAGTCAGCCACGTATGATAAATGACACATACGAAGCCAATATCATTTAAAGGGGGATTGACCTCACTGTGTGTGTGTGTTCTTGCAGGGGTTGTGAGCTTACACTTCTGCGGCCACTGTGGCAGCTCTTTACCTCTATGGAAAGTGGTTTGAGTCAAGACCCCACCAGCATTACAGTTCTCCTGCCCCTCCATCGCGCTCTCACTGAGCTCTTCTTCATTGCTGAAGCTAAGGCCATGGTGAGAGACCATCCTCTTCTTCTTCCTTCCTAAAACATCACTTCATTCATAGCATATATAACTTGTCATGAGACCCCTTTCAGTAGCTCTGTTTATAGCTTTCCTTATAGACCAGACTGCATATATTCTATTGCCCTGTAAATATACAGTTATAACCCTGTAAATCTACAGTGTGCAGTTTGTTGGTTATGTGTGGTAGGGAACTGTTAAAAAGAGGCCTCTAGAGGGCACCGGCACCCCTTGTTTCTGTTCAAAGAAAGCTGTACCTTAAAAACAGGATAGAACACTTTATTCTAATAGATGGACACACAGTATGAACACTATATCTGTGTAGAACCCTGTCAGGTAAAACTCTTATTCATGCCTGTCTGAATGGGGACTATTTCACTGAGCCTGTAAACAGGAGGAAAGTGTTGATGATGATACCCTTTCATCACTGAATCATATTCTTTAACAGCCAGGTTGGATGAGAATTTAAAACAGTTTGTGCGTGTTTAAGAATGACGACGGTTAAGTGGGCATTAGCCTGGAGAAGTGACAGGGAAATGGATGGGGCTGGTGTTCTGTGAGAGCGCTGAGTGGTTTCACCGATCGACGCTCAGCTCTGTTTAGACTCATTATGAAGAGACTGTCAGCCTTAATTTCTGCCCACAACCACAGGGCTTCCTAGAACTCAACTGACCATATAGATTTCAAGCCTTTCAGCAGCCAGATGATTAGAAACGGGCCCTGCTGACTTGTAATTAGCTGATTTGGTGGGAAAATGGATTAAAAATTGATAAAATGTGTCATATATAGCTACTATAAAATGTGTCAAAATAGCATATATAGCTGTAATACTACTTTACACTCATACTGGTAAAAGCACAAAGCACATTCAAATGATATGATTATAATTTACAAATTATATAATTTATTAACAAACTTGTTTCCATGTGTTTTTTTTATAAATTGCGATCAGACCACCAGAGTTTTAATGTGTGAATTCTCCTGTCTTGCACAGTTAAAGTCGGAAATGAGACGGAAAGAAAAAACACTCATTCTCTCTTCCTCTCCTGTTGTGTAGTAACACTACTATTTCTGAGGGATGATAAAACCCCCTCGTTCAGAGAGGAAGTGGTTTAGAATGTGTTCTGACATGACAAAAACAAGCCTTCAGAAAGCTACAGCCTCTCCACAGTCTTCATTGGGTCACGTCCATAAGAGTATTAAAACTTTTAAATGCAGTTCAGTCTTAATTTGTTGTGAAAGTTAATAGCAAACTGACTGACTTCTGTGTATCCAAAGCAATGTGAAGCAATTAAGTGGCAGCGCTTGATTAATAACTCATCTCACTAATACAGTTATCAAAGCTGAGTTATTAGTAAGGGAATTACATTTTTTGGCAAGACAAAAGGTTATATGGTCCATTGTTTAATGTAGCCTATCACTATTTAATACTTTAATTGTAGTCACCTTAAGATAAATGGTCAAATCTATTTACTCAAAGGATCTACTTAAAGGTGATGTAATTTTTGGATTTGTTTGTGTAGTTTATTGTGCCAGCAGTTATAACAAAGCCATTTGCAGGTTAGGTTCAGTTTGTTTGAGCGATATGAAATGTCAACTTATGGCTCAACCAATGGTGTGAGTTTGGGGCGGAGCTACCTGATTGTGTTAACAGTAGTTTTAGTGAGAGAGTGTTTGTGAGACTGTTGGAAACTTTTTAGTAGTGCATTGAAATCAGGTATTGTTAGATAAAACGAACTGTATAATAATAAAACAAGGAAGGAATGTGTTTAAATGTTCATAAAGGCTTTGTTTCGACGAACAACATCATAAAATTCAAAAATGTTTAGAGATGCAATGATATCAGAAATATTTGAAAACCAAATCAGATTTGCATGTAGGGTGAAGACACCAAAGTTATCTTCACCTGAACACATATTTTCTGTTTTTGGTATATTTTTTTAAAACAGAATTTTCTTTGTACTCCCCTAAAATTGGGTTTTACAGTTCCATCTACAGAATAACACAAAATACTTAGAGAGTCCAGACTGTAATCAATGGGGAAAAGCTAGACAAGTGCAGATGGGGGTTTGGCCAGAAATTAAATAGCAGAGACAGGGAAGATTTAGGTGTCGGGTTTGATTCAGAATCATGTCATCAGCACCATGGTGCTGTTCCAAACCACAGATTAACGGCTCTTGCTGAGCTCCAGGAGTGTTGGCAAGTGTTTGGTGAATAGCAGTATAGTCTATATGGTTATATGCTATAACTGCTCTTAGTTGTGAATAGGGTCTCTAACAGCCCCTGAGCAAAGATTATTCTCCTGGCAAGTGTTAAAGGTTATGATCAGTTTTTTGTAAAGCTTGTTATCTTTGTTGATGTTCTTACAAATGGCTAAATGTGTGAAATTCATGTCAGAGTTGAATACTAAAGCCACTGTGTGTCTTTATATTAATCTATCAGGAGCTGGGCATTCTGCAGGAGTACCTTCTTGCTCTCACCACTAATGAACAGCTGGTAGTGCAAACTGCACAGGTAAGACTACCACAGTTTCTGTTATGATTATATATATATGTTTTCCAAAGTAGAGCTTTGTATAACCTTAATGCACCATGACAGTATCCAACACATAAGCAACACATGAGTTAATGTATGTACAAAAGCGTACAGTACATGAATGTCAGCTACTGGACTCCATTATGCAGTGTATGGATCCTTCATGAAAATTTAATGAAAGTGGTTTTACTATTGTACAGTGTTGGTTTTGTTTTGCTTGTTTGTTTGTTCGCACAGTGATCGGCATCTTTAGTAAAGATTAACAAATAAAGTTGGAATATCAGATTGGGAAAATAGTTCTCGCTTTTTCTCACAAGTCCTTGTAAAATAAAGCAGGATCTTTTTAATGGCATTAGGCAAAATTGCCTTTGGGGAAACAAACATTTGCGCTCCTCACCGCATGATTGCTCAAACCAAATATGACAAACATGGATGACAAACAGGAAAAGATCACAAAAACAGGCGTGACAATTCTCACACGAGAGATCTGCTTTGTCCTGTTATGTTACTTACAAACCTTGATTTTAGTGTAAAACGGCGAGTTTGTGTGTGTGTGCTGTGGGTAACTTAAGTTACATTTGGTAATTAACCCCATTATCATGTTTGTTGCCGTAAATGGAGGTTATTAGGTATTTATGTTATCCAAAGCGCAGTTTTAGCTCGACTTATAAAGCGTTCTGCTTTTAAAACACATTATGGCTAAACAAGTGGTTTTTTAGATATGTTTTATGTTTCAACAAAATAATTTTTGTGTATTAATGTGCCAATTTTTTTTGGTACATTTGGTAGAACACACATAATTGAAGTGTGTTAATTGTGTGTGTGTCTTTCTGCTGAGCTCTAAGGGCCACAGGTATGTGTGAAACCGTTTGATAAATTACCCACAATGTTTTGCTTAATGTTTTTTTAATGTTTTATCTCTTTATCCCTTTCTTTCTTTCTGCCTTTGGGCCCCTTTACATCCCTTCATTCTCTTCCTGTACTTGTTCGCCTTTCTTTATATCTTTCTCTCCCCTGTTTTATTACACAGGCGCTGAAAAACATAGCAGCCATCAGCCTGGCCATTAATTACCCAAATAAATCCACTAAGCTGCTCAACCTGTCCCCATGAAACAGGGATGAGAGAATAAGAGGGCGATGAGAGGAGCGAGATGCCTGCCAGATGCCCACAGGAAGAGTCTTCCGTGGTTGATGGCCACGGCGGGGGACATCCGCATATCGTCTTCTAGAACGATCCACCTGTAAATCCAAACCGTCGCTGTTTAACCGTTAGGTGGTGGGGGCACAGAGACGTCTCTCTATGGATACCGTGAGACACTTTTTCCGAATCATCTCGGCCATATAATCAGAGAAGGCTTTATAATTGTTACTCTTTCCTCAGTTGAGAAAGTTAGTTACCTCCTCATCAACAGAATGAAGGCAGAAATGAAGGTGAAGGATCTTTGTCTTTTTTTTGAGCTCCCCTTTTCTTGTTTTACCTCAGATATTCCACTTCTCACTCGTAAGCCGTACATTTATTCTGTCTCCGCCCCTCGTTTTCTTTTATGAAAAGCCACTGAGGGTAAGACGATCGATCAAAGTGAAAGCAGGTCACCTTTTTCTGCCTCACACACCCTTCACCGTCTCTCCCTCGACACAGCGCCTAAATATACAAAGCTGCCAGTGCAGTTTCATCCGTCAGAGTGGCCTGAAACTTCAAACCAGAGTGGAACAACTTATACTGTTCACTATACATAGATATCTGTCCAAAGCAAGGGGCCTTCTCTTTATTCACCCTCGGTGGGCTAATTGTACCACAGTCCAGACGTAAATGTTACACTTGAATATCATGTGCTTCTAGGTAAATGTCAGCTGACATTTAAAGGGATAGTTCATGTTAGAATTTTTAAAAAATTCATAATCACCCTCATTCTGTTCTGAACTCAATTGTGTGTGTGTGTTTTGCAAAAAAGTAATGTATTTTGTTTGACAAAAAAGAAGTTAGCAAACCTGTCTTTTTCATACAGTGAAAGTGGATGGGGACCAAGGACAGCTGTGGTCACCATTAACGTTCATTGAATGAAAAAACAGCCTGGACATTCTGCTAGATAACCTCTTTGTTGGGGGTGAACTATCCCTTTAAGCATAGACAACAAAGTCCATAAGAAATAAAGAGTCTGATGTGTCATGCAAACACAGAAGACACTGTTTGCCTTAAGCTCAGAGTGATCTCGCTACTGATTGTGGATCAGTTAGGAAAGCTACAAAAAATCTGCAGACTAAATAGGTTTATATTTGAGACAACACGCAGACATTTTTTTTGCTCCCAGTATGAGGACATGTCCGTGCTTCTTGTGTATTTCATTGCCATGTCCCAGATTCTTAACACACTTATGCTGTGTACCATCATTTCTATTGGAGAAGATCCTAACAGAGCACCATGTGCAGACGTTCTACTTTATGTTGTGCTGCATGCAACACAGAAACAGAACCATCACTAAAACTGTTTCAGATCTAAGTGGAATTATTGGCTGGTGTTGTTTAGATATATACTGTAATACTACTGCAGCTGCTGTGTTTGACAGAGGCTCTGTAGTGTTTATTTACTGAAATGTCTGGAGATTAGTTAATACTATGATGATCATGAAGGTTTACCTTCCAATCTAGTTAGATGGCCATGCACCAGTATTTGAACGGTGGTGACATGCATGTGGTTATGGAAATGCTTAAAATATTATTTATTACAGGAACATTATTGGAAAAATCATGAGTGAAATGTGCGATTGGCTAATAGATTTCTTGCCATTTTGCAGGTCAGGAAAAGGTTCTGTTCTTGGTTGTAATTACTGCTATTTAAATATTATATTTTATTAATTGTCTTTTTTTGCCCTGTAGACTGTCTTTTTTTTAGGAATATTGTAATAGTCCTGTAGGCTTGACAGGGGTATTAAGGTCTGTGATCATTATTTTTATTTCACTTTGATTATGTTTTAGTGGGTAAAAGATTGAGAGAATTGCAATGGATATTCATGCCAAAGAATTTATTGTTGTTTAGAAGAGAAGCATCTAACACAAAGAAATTCATATTTATCTTGCAGGAAAAACTGCTGTTAGCAGTCACATTTTGTTGGGATCTTATATTGGGGTGGTTGGTGGTGGTATTATAATGGAGATGAAACAGAAATCTGTTCTGAAGAGATGAACTCCAGCTGCAGACACGAATCCTTCAGTCCTTAATGTTTTTGTTTACACACGTAGCATGGAGCACATGCTACTTCCGTTGAGTCTGCTCAGCCTTAGTTTGGGTGGGTTTCAAAATGTCCGCCAGGAAGACATCCTGTCTGTCTAAAGCCTCAGATATTAACAAACTATGTGCCTACGTTTAAAGTAAAGCAATCCTAATTTAAACTTCATATCATTGTAAAGGTCCTCTCTTCAACTCTATTTTTTAAAAAAAATGACATAGTTTAATTTGCGTTTTCTATTTTATTTCTAAGAATGTCTTTTTTGTTCATGACTTTAATCGACATTGCTTTGAATTTGACATTGATTGAATGTATATAGCTGTGAATACAGATAATTGCAGAAATAATTGATATGAAAAAGATCTTTCATATCAGTCCATCACTTTATGGAAATGTCACAACAGCGTATATTGTTGTAAGTTTCCACTATTGAATTTATTTGCTATGTCAGGCAAAAAGAAACGACAAAATTGCAATGGATTGGTTGTTAATTTGTTTTTAATTAAAAAAGGAAGAAACTTGATTACATGAAAGCGTCAGTCTCACTTTCTGTTCATTTTTGTGAAGTCACTTTTCGCTTAACAAAAAATCATTCAGTTCAATCTGTTGGAAAATGACTCATTGATTTGATAGCTGAGAACGCTTTATCCTTTAAATAATAAAACTTTTCTTGGAGTTTCTGAGGTATTTAAACTTGTTTAATGTGTTTTAATTATAGACTCTTGATATTTAAAGTCGTAAACCCTTTGTTCAACAAAATCAATAACAATGCCACATTGCCTATGCATATATATGATCTATTGAAATTATAAATAAGATATAGTGACATATATTGTCTTAAGTATCATGTCTATATGTTTGTGTTTTGTCTTGGCAAACACACTGACCCTCCCTTTAGTACTTCAAATAATCCCTCCCATGTCAGCATTTTCTTCCCTCCTAGAATGTAAACCATCTGTTGTATTTTATTTTAACCATTAGACCAAATATAGTCTCTCTCTCTCTCTCTTTTGAACAAACACACGTGCACAGTCGCCCCGTGACAAACCACACCCTGTTTATTCCACCTGTAAAGCTCATCGTCATCATCTACAGTACGGGTCATATGAAATAAGTGCCATCCAATTTGTTAAACATTGCGTCATGTTCATTAATTCCACAGCGCCATGTCAAGCTAAATGAATTATAAAAATTTATGTTGGGTTGTGATTATGCCTTTATAAAGATAATCGCACTTGACAGTTTTACAGTTTATTCAATACAATACAATTTTTACATACCAAAGTACTCCATAAAACCACCCTTCATCTCTTCAGGTATCTCTTCAGCTTTCTGTCCATTCACAGAGGAGCTGAATGACGGATATGCCATTGAGGGGGGTGGGGGGAAATGACGATGATTCAGAGGTGCTCTGAGCTGTAACAGCCCCCACGTTCCCTGTGAGTCAGCTCTCCTCACACCACTACCCACCCTCTCCTCAGCCACGAATGCATGCCTTACGAGCTGGACACCACCAATAAGACCCCGCAGCTGCCACTGCAGAGGTTGTAGATGATCAAGTCATCCGATGGGGACGTAAGACAGTGGGTTTGATGTAGTATAAATAGACTCTGGATGCCGTGAAGCTCCATCTTAACACCTACATCTCAGATATGGAAAAGGGGAAACAAATCGTGGTGTTCGTGAGAGGAGGTGGAGGGCTGAAGATGCAGATAAATGGTGCTTTTCATGCAGATGAATTGTATGTTGGATCTGTTTTATTGCCCTAGACAGATGATTTTATCTAAAAAGAAAGGTTGTGTTTTTCTTTGCTGATTGAACCCATGACCTTGGCATTACTTGAACTGTTACTGTATGTCATGAAGGATAAGAGGTTAGACACAGGATTAAGTAACCGAGCTGTAAAGGTTTTGTGACCAATTGCTATCAAGCTACAGGTAAAGCACCACATGACGATGCTGATTGGCTGACAGCAACCCAAGAATAAGTACAGTCCCAAGCCCTTCACTAATTTAACTATCCCGAGCTGTGACATGAAGTGTAGCAGACCAAAGATCAAATACCTGTCAATCATCGTGTGTCTTGCTCAGTAGATGTGAGGACTACATTATTAACACATTAATCGGAAGAAGCAATACTTATACAAGCAACTGGAGTAATTATTTCAGTGGTCAGGCTTTTGTCTTTAGAAGGCCAACTGTCTTTATATTATCCTACTACCATAACTATTGGTGCTTGGACATTTCACTGCCTAGAGTCACCTGTTGCTTTCTATGTCAAAACAGTGACATGGTCTTTGTAATGAGCAGACAAATGTCCGATTTGATTGTCTGAGCTGCAAACATCATATATTAAAACAAGGAAGAGTTATTTAAATACTATGTGAGCTACTTAGCTACTTAGTCACCTAATAGATTAATGTACATAGATTTGCATAATGTGCAAATCTAAATTCTCATCATGGACATATATTTTCAGAATGATCTTACAACAGCCCATGATCGTTTAGAAAGTGGTTCAACCAAATTGTCTCTCCTGTTCTTTAACTGACTGGAGCCATGATTAGTCTGAGCCCTGATGTGCTTTTAGTGTCCAGCCACAAAGTAAAACAGCAGCAGAAAGAGACGAGTAAAATTAAGCTTCTGACAGCGAGTGTGCACTGGGTCAAGGCAATAAAATAAAATTAATAGGCAATAAAATCAAATTTTGCATTTGTTTTCAGTTCTCTGATGTCACGCTCCTTCATAATGCCTGTAGGCCGGACTGAGATGATCTGAAGGTAAGCTCAGCTTCTGTGATGGAGTCAGCTGGCTCCAAAAAGCTTGAGAAGACCGTACACACACACACACGGGCCTCTTTTTAATAAACAGAGATATCTAGATGAAATTGCTGTTCGTTCTCGGCAAAACATCAACAGCAACGTTGTAAATTCTTTGGTTATAGTCACTTCTTCTGTTCTATACAATCTTGAAACCAGTCACAACACAGCCACATGCACCCAAGTTCTAATCAAATCCCAAATCTGACCTAGTTTCACATCTGGCACCACAATCCTTTTCCCTTTTTAACACAAATCACATGACAAATCACCAGAGCAGAAATGACATCACATTCGATAACCTGTGTGCTGTCACAAACATCTGAGAGCTCTTTATTAAAGGAATGCCCCATCACAATACTAATGAGACCTACTTCCTGTTTCCCAGGGGCGTCTCTTCTTTAGGGACCTGCCTGCTAATTGGCTTGTTTAAATAACCCACGAGAGCGAGACCCCACTCAACTTTTAACCCAGATTTAATGACATCACAGAGGGACACGTCTGATTGCTCTG
This sequence comes from Botia almorhae, assembly GCA_036877575.1. Taxonomy (NCBI): domain Eukaryota; kingdom Metazoa; phylum Chordata; class Actinopteri; order Cypriniformes; family Botiidae; genus Botia; species Botia almorhae. Next base: position 19,398 of record JAZGTJ010006833.1, read on the forward strand.
AGAGATGCAGGAGACAGTTTTAGATTGTATTTCTTTTTTGGCATTTGTTTGATTCTTAATAAGGGCTTTTGTGCCTAACATGGGAGCCTTGTTGTTAAAACCCACTCCGTTTCTCTCTTTTATCATGTCAAAGAAACAAGTCTGACTTCACAAGCCCTGGTCAATTAAAGGACCGGCTTACAGTGATACTTATTGCATGCAAAATTGGCAAGAGCTTTCTTAAACCGGTCTGTCTGTTGATCTGTCTAATTCCTAGTCAGAATAAGATACACAGTGAACCAGACATTATGCTCCATTAGACTAACTCAGGTTCAAGGGGTGACATAGACAACAACACATGGAACTGAGAATGAATGTCAACACACAGAGATCGGAGTTATGCAGTTATTATAATGTGGAAATTTGCTTTATCTTACAGACTTGGTTAAACTGATTAAGCAAGTTTAATTAAATGTGACTTAACTCAAGATCTGTATTACATTTCAGACCTCTAAAGAGTCTCACTCGCTCTTTTTTCCACTTCTTCTCTGTTTACTCGCTCCATAACGATGAGCTCAAGTAGGAGACACAGAGAAGATTCTCTCAGCAGTAAGAAAAGAATGAAATACAGGTTAATAAAAGAGCAAGACAGAGGATGAAAAGCCCAGAATTGCTGTTTGACCTTTTCTTCTCAGCTACCCACAAATGTCTAACCACTAAAGGTAAAGCTGTGGGCGGAGACATTCTCCAAGAATTAGTCTTTCTACCACATGCTCCCTCACTTTCTCTCAGATTTGCAGACGCTCTCCAGAATCCGTTGCATAATGCCACCTACTTCCATGAACTTGCATACGAGCTGAGAGCGATGCTGCATGAGGTTGGTTTAAAACACATTAAAATCTGTATGATACAGAAGGAAGACACGATTTGTTCATGTTCCGCTCTCTTGATATCTACTATCAGTCTTTTTAAAGCATCTGAGATCTTTCATCTTAAAGATGATATCTGTAGTTGTAGCCAAGGTGAAGTTTTTGCTAGTGTTAGCTGCGTGTTATCTACTGAATGAGCCCTTCACACACTTAGGTTAACTCAGGTAAGTTAACGTGCTTGATTTTGTAGAAAGTGTGATTTCTAAGAAGAACATTCTAAGACTTTATGATGAACAAAAAAATGACCTAATTGCATTATTTTTGTTCTCCAGAGCATCATTTTTAGGTCAGTCTTCTATGAGAGATTTTGTTGACTAGAGCTATAGCCACTTTAATCTCAATCATTTTGTAAAAAAAAAACAGACTGCAAAAATGTAAAGATCTTTTTTCGAATGTATCCAGATTAATGTGGATGTCACTCTACCTACTTTTATAAATTTATGACATCATTCATTCTGAGTAGTAATGCTTTTACGATAGTGCCGTTGATACATTAGCACTCCTTGTACACAGTTACAGGATGTTACAGGATGTCATTTGTAAAGACTTTGTGAAGATTCAGTGACGCTGAAATTACGCTCGTGTTAATGCCTGCAGCAGAAGTTTGGTGTGTAATAGTGATGTTAATGTGATATCACTGTGTCACTGTGCGGTCTCTGCAGAGGGGCGGCAACCTGAAAATATCACAGCTCTGCAGTATTGATGTAGGGCTGAGGAACTGCAGTAACCTAAAACAGAGGAACAGGGGTAATATAAGTAATATGCTCGTGTTCCTGAGATTTTCCTGTTGTGAGACTGTTAAATTGTGATTATCTTTTCTTAATAATGTAATGAATTTTTTTGCTTTGTTTTAACTGTTTTCTGTTGTTTGCCTATTATGTCCAATGAAAACTAGAGAGGGTTTTGCAGGCTTTCCATTGTTTAAAAATCAGTGAGCACACATAAGATGAAGATGAAACTTTTCCACAACATAAGTTTCAGAATTACAATGTACAGTCCTTTAGTTTGTAATAGGGAGCAATAATCGTTCATTAGGATTGCCAGCACACTATACCAATTCCCCATCTGTCAGCGAATCACATCCAGCTGACCAACTCAAATATAATGCAAATGACTGTGGTTCTCCTTTCATTCAGAATCGTGTCCCTCATACTCGTGTAGCACGTCTGAAAAAGCATTTTGCATCTAAAAATTCTCATTGATGTTGTAGTACTTCTGAGTAGTACTCTAGTTATTCGGTTCTTCAGTATTTGTTCAGTACTTGGTCCACTTAGAACTTTAGGTGTACAGGACAAAAAGTGTTTTGTCAAGAGACAAAAGAAGATTTTTAAGATGTACTTTGTGCACTTGTGCAATGGCGAGAGGTCACCGTCATCAGTAATGTATTCCTTTGGCAGAAGTTTTATTTTATACATAACTGTGAAGTACTAAGTTAAGAGAAAATAGTGCAGGAGGGATTTTCTCCTGTTACACCAACTTTTCAAAGCTAATAAAATAGAACTTAGTAATTAAAAGGATAGTTTACAAAAAAATAATTCTCTCACTATTTACTCAGCAAACCTGTTTGAGTCCAAAGTAAATGATGACCACAGATATTCCTATCCACTTTTATTATGAGATAACATCAATTATCCTTAAGTAGACGAATTACATTTATGAGTCTACTGAATTCTCTACTGTTATATCATCCTATGTGAAGTAGGGATAACAATCTCTTTCAAGTAGAAAAGGGTTCCAAAGCACATTTGGCTGCTACTGTATTGGTCCATCTCTCAGAGCTGAGCTCACCTTACACACAGAGAGAGCCTAATTAGCGCACACACACAAATTAGCGCATGCTTCACAGCAGTGTTACAGTTGAATGGAGGCTCTGAAGCTCTCATACTTCATGTGTAGAGCTTGACACTGCACGCTCCAGAGGAGACGCTGAAAACACGGAAACATGACGCTTTGTCAACTTCAGTCTCTCCGTACCCCGTCTAACCCTCATTTCATGGGCTTTGTCTTATCAATAAAGATCTGACCTCGACAAACAATAAACAGAACAATGTTTAAAAGGTCTTCATGAAACTTTAACTCTGGCACTCTCGAATGTGCCAAATGTGCTAGTGTTCTAAAGGAACAGGGCAGGAACGTCAGAGCAGACAATTCATGGGTTCAAATGGGTTAATTTGCATGTGTTTTAGGAGAGAAAGAGGGTTACAGCTGTCTGTCTTTCTGGTCTGTCATGGACAGCTGACCTCACTGCAGCAAAGGATCTGTCGGGAACACCTGCACGAACACAATAAGACACACGTTTTTAATGCGGCCTGTGTTTCATGCACATGACTGTGACTTCTTACCGGAAGACAGAACATTACAGGGTGTGAAAAGATCTCCTGAGGTGCGAGAAATGGTTTTACATTTTCCTGTCATTATTTTTAGAACAGGTCCCATATAGGTGAGAAAATATAAAGGAGATCTCTTTAATATCTCAGTTGTTTCTCCTGGACAGGAAGAGGTTGAATAGACAGCAAGCGACTTCTTGGAAGTCTCACGCTTCTTGGATTTTCTCCTGAGAAAAATAAAAAAGGAAGACGAGAAAAAAGGAGGAGACTGGTAATCACACTACTGTCCCCTGTACAGTTTCAAGAGAGATTTCAAACCGTGCTCATATTTGCCAAGATACACAGTCTATGATGTAGACAGAGATTTCAGTTTGAACAATTTATAACTCTGTACTCTTACTTTGTCAACAATCAGCTCATTTATGTCTATTTGTATTTCTCATTGTAGAACCTTAGAGGAAACAATTCAATGAAACATCAGTTGAGAAGTCCTGAGCCATAAAAGAGCAACATTTGAGCAATACAAATTTTCCAGAAATTTCCAGGTATCAAGAAAGTTAACTCTGATTTTCCTGAATCCCAGCAGAGATCGGGAAAACTACAGCTCATCGAATGCCTGTGACTCATGAGTGAATTCCATTAACCTTTTCAGGTGTTTTCAGCTTACTGTTTATTCAAGTACGGTTTGGTACAGCAGTTCCTAAGCGCTAATTACATAATTGAAGCAATTAGTTGATTTATTGACCTGCTTGTTTGGAAACAGACGGCGCATTGTATGAATGTGTGGGTTGTGTGAGTGGGGAAATGGACTTTGTTGAATGAGGATTTGAATCAGAAATATGAGTCATTTTATTTTATTTTATTTTAACTCTATTTTATAAATTCAAAAGAGTTTGATTATACTGAATATCTTGTGTTTGGGTTGGTGTCTCCATGTGGGATGTTCTTGTTATATTTCATCTTGTGTTCTGTTGTACAAAAGAAACACAAGTGCTTGCATGTGTGTGACAGGTTTACAATTATTAACTGAAAAAATATTTGGTTAACACAACTGTCTTTGCAAACGTTTGCTGACGTTTATTTAATGTACAATATGAACATCATGTTTTTTTTAATTTACAATAGATCTCGTTGATGTTTTCTCTAATAATTGAATGTTTAGGGTATATGCTACAAAAAGCACAGATCTCATTGGTTGCCATAACAAAATTATCTTGTCACAGACGAAACTCAAGTTTCAATTCTTGACATCACAGGTTGGAATCTGTGGCTCTAATCGATTATATCATCTTACCCAGGATCCTGAATGCATGGGGTTGACATTTGTATCTTTGAGGCTATTAAATTGCTGGATGCCATTTCAAAATACCATCTGCACTCTGTAAAACCAAACATATGTTTAACCATGCATGAGCAGCCTTACAATAGACAGCATTTCAGGAAGT
>JAZGTJ010006834.1:0-24075 GCA_036877575.1 Botia almorhae
CTCCCCCCCCCCACGATTATAAATGTTTAGTGTCTCTGATTTCCGCTTGACTCTTTGTGCCTTCTTATGAAAGGAAATGACATCGTTGGATAAGTGGCCGTGCTTGCAGATTTGCCCTGAAACTACTGTTGAACTTTGTGAAGCTCGTATTAATCCCGTCTGATTGACCAAGGCGAAAGCCATTCGATCGCCCTGGGGCCTGTGCTCGACCGGGGACCCACGTAAAAACTGCGTCATCTGTGGCTTGTGGGCCACTTATTTTCTCATGTAAGGTGTCCGAATTAACTCGATCTGTTTCCTCCATCTCTGACATAGATAATGTAGATGGAGCTATTTAGGGGACAATGAAGCCACGGTTTAACCAGACAACTGCTCGGCTCAGACACTCAGCTCATTAAGACTTGCCTTTGATTAGAGGCTGGATTGGGGGATGATGGGGCTAATCATGACTCACCCATCATTAGCATTAACATTTTAGGCATCGTTTCAAAGAGAAGACACATAAACCACAACTCATCACCCCCTCCCATCGTCAAAATGCCCCGACTGGTGCACACGCTCAGTTTAACTGTGCACACAGCCCCCGGACAGTGACCACTCTGCTACTCACTACTCGGCTAACAGTGGCTAACACTGGCTAATGTGTTGTCTGAGAAAAATATCTAAAATAAAAATATCTAAACTTTGTGTTTGGTTTAAAAAAGAAAATTCTAAAAACTACAAACAGCTGTCAACTGAACACTGTGACTCGGAATGCGCTGCTAACAGTTTTAGGATGTAAGAATGTTTCCATTAAGTGTTAAAAATGTTATATTGAAAGTTCTGGAGACATTCAAAGCTTCCTGTTTTTTGGATGTTGCATTAATTTAGTTTTGCTTGGCTATAATAATGTTATTCAAACACTTTGCTAATTCTGTAATGTTTTTAAAACATTCCACTACCAACTTCAGAATAACATTTTTGATGCATATGATATATAACGTTCTTCTAACATTACCGCAAGAACATTTTTGATCATTTTAAAAGAACTTTGTGAGAACCTGTAGAGAACGTTAGCCATCGTTCTGAGAACATTTCCTGTCAGCTGGGTAGTCCTACCTTTATGAGTACAGAGTACTACACAAACTCTGTATTTAAGTACAGACTGTGTTTTCCGCATTATATATTTATTCCCTCTGGAGAATATTAGTTCTCAGGTAAGATAAAATTAGAAGAGGACATTAGACAATTCTGACGGGTCAACAGGTGTCCTCTCATCATTGTGTAAGCTGCTTCCACTAATCTAATATTGTTATACAACATATTGTGACACTGAAAAACGCTCTTTATTTATGTTCCATCTATTTGAGGATATTAAACCTGCCGGATGGATCGTATCTAAGGTCTCCATCTCCTTGTTTTATCAGAACCACTGGTGCAAATTACGCCGTTTATGAGAGCTATTCTCAGGCCCAGCAGACACATTTGCTGAGGTAAATCGCTAACCAACGGGATGTTTCCTGTGTAGTCTGTGTCTGTGTTAAATTGCATATGATTAGCAGAGAGAGTTAAGTCAGAGGGTTAGTCTGAGATATGTAGTGATGCTGAACTCAATGAAATAAAGATCAATATAAAATACAAGTTTATTGTCTTTAATATGTTTCTCTTGAAAAGCATTATGTATCGGAAAGAAGGAGTTGAACTCTTAATGGTCAGTATGGTACAACTACACTTTTTTTTCACGCTTTTGGCCTCTCTCTCTGTCTGTCTGTCTGTCTCTCTCTCTCTCTCTGAGACCTTGAGGCTGCTTGTCTTCATGTACTTAATCCTTCACACTGGTTTTTTTTGGCCATAGGCCAGTGTTCCCACTATAACTCACTGTAGTATTGGAAAGACAGGGCTAGTTGTCACACTTTTTACTGTAGTGGAAATCATAGCAGATAACTAAAAATATCAAATCATTCACAGGCGATATGAATATTCTGTATATGATAATATGGCAATACACTGTCAGGCTTGTATCTGTATTTTTATCAGTCGTGTATTTTTGTTATACAGCACGTCCTGTTCAACCATCAAAAGCAGTGTGAGGAATGAATAAGATTAATGTTATTTCTGTTTTGTGTTTTCTGGATCATGGCTTCTTCTGCAAAAGCTTTTCTTTGCCTGACATAGTGAAGTTCAGTTATGGAGTAACTTGTAAAAATAAAACACTTGATTGCAGCTGTTGGTTCATGCGTGCAGTGGCGTCATACCTGCTCTTAAAAGAGAGAAACATGCTTGTCAGATTCAAGTGTCAAGTCCAAGCCTTGAAAGAGAATAAAAAAAGGAATTCTTAGTAGCAGTGTTCCACCTGACAATTTTAGGTTGTAAGAATGTTTCCGTAACGTTTCCATTAAGAAACAAAACTGTTAAAAATGTTGTTTTGAAAGTTTCCGGACTTGTGTGTGTGTGTATATATATATATACAGAACTTTAAAAAAATTTTTTAGACAATGTTAGCCAACATTCTAAGAACATTCTCTGTTAGTGGGGGGGACCGATCCTAACACATTCTCACGCAAACAATGGTTTGAATGATTCTGAACAGATTTAGAGTCTGTGGCTCATTTATTTCAATAAATGTTGTTTAAACTCCTTGGCCAGGCAAATATTTCCACAAGTTACAACTCAAGTACCGAGGCATTACAAATGCATGGGCCATCAGTTAGATATGATGTGCAATCCTGCATCACTGTGGTGATTCACAGGCAAAAGAGTTGCTTTCAAATGCCTTCACTGTCCATAGAGCTTTCACTGTCTTATCTGTCCATAGTCCATGGTCACTATAGCGCCCCTTGTGGCAACACACAGAATGCAGCATGTACTTGCTGCTTACAACCTAATATTGTTAGCTGGGATGACAGAGGGGTCAGATTTTAAAAGCACTGTAGGAACTTAGTAGTTTTAGTTGTTGTTTGCTTTGGTACAGCGAGGTGAGAAGATGACAGCCTCTCTCTCTTTGACCCTCATTTTATCTCCCTCACTCTCTCAGTCTCCAGCTTTTGCAAGTAGAGCTGATCGTGCGACATTGTGTCCTAATGTTTCACCCAATTAATAATGCAGGAGAGCTCCAGTGGTCGTGTGTCACTGGCTCTGCCATGCTGACAGACGTTGTATTCGTCACCTTTTCAGTCTCTCGTGTAGAATCTCGCTCCTTTAGCACTGTGGGGAGGCTGTGGTCAGTGGCCCAGCCGATTGCTTATGGAGGGCCTGTGTCTTCTCAGTATGTCATGAATGACATTGATATATATATATATATCAATGTAGTAGACAATGTAAATATCAAGTTATTCAAAAGACACACTGAGAAGACAGTATATAGACTGTATATATCTATATACAAATTGTACAAACTGCCAAATATTTTCAATTGAATTGGTTTTGAGAATTTAATTAACATAATTCTAATTTAACCTGTAATTATTTTAAGAGAGACACAAGTTACATTGTGGTCCGTTTAAAAAAAATCAGTAGTTTTTATTTCTTTACATGATACATTGTTTCAAAGCACCTAAAAATATTTCCCACACACTTATTTAGTATAATACACACAGTATTTAGGTGAAGATCTTCAGAGCTTCAGTTATGAAGACCCTCCTCTGGAAACAGCACACACAGTTAACATGAGGACAAGAGCAGCACTCATTCATCTTTTTGTGGAAGATTAATAGAAGGTAGAGCCGAGCTTTGTCACGTTCTCTCATTGGCAGGAAGAGGATCTGACACATTTCCCCCCCACAGCAGTGAAAAAACATAAAAAGTCAAAAAAAGGAAAAAGAGCGAGAGAGTGTCTACACTGAGCAAAGTTGAAAATGAACCTACGCAACACACACTCTATTTCTGAAGAATCTATTTTCACTCAGATGGGTATAAATTTGGCGGTGACTCGGATCCAGGAATAGTTTAACGGTTCATATTTAAAGCGGAGGAGATAGAGGAGGGGCTGCTTGCTGTCTGCTTTAAAGGAGCGTGTTTGGAGGAATGCGTGACTGTGAATCACACACCTCCTGTCCTGTCTGCTAAACTGATGTGACAAACATCCAATAGCTAAATCCAAACTCGCCCATATATTTTTGCCCATAGACTAATTCTGGACAATTGCAGTTTTTTCCCCCTTTAAGCTGTCAGATGTGTCTGCATGGGCACAAGATTTGTCAAACGCGGGCACATATTTGTGTATATCTCTCTAAGCTCCTCGTGCAGTTTATTCAGGCTGTCGTGTAGGCTGTTTTTACCTTGCGTTTAGCATTTTGTAGTTCAGATTTCATTTTTATCATAAAAGCCCATGTGTTGGTTTTCCATGCATGTCTTTTTCTTGTGTCATCAAACTTGACAAATCAAACTTGCAGCATTTGGCTGTCATAGTTCAGTTCATCTCTCTGCGTGTGTGTGTTTGTTTTGTCATTCTGCAGTCAGAGACGGCTTGTGGCTCTATCAGACAACAGAGCCGACAGAACTGATAGCAGATAGCTCTCAACTCCTCTGCCTTTATTTCAGCTGCTGCTGACTTTGTGAATGGACCTGTGCTCCTCCCATTTCTCAGGTTCCGCGCTCCTATTGGCTGAGATGCCTCCGCAAGCAAACTGCATCACAGCACTCCAAGTTCCATTAATGGCTTGCTCGCTCTCCCCCTCTCTCTCCCTCTTTCTGTTGTTTGCAGCTCATACCTTGTGTTTTCTCTCGTTTTACATTTCTATCCATTTTATTATCTCTTTATCACAATGTAGTCTAATTGTAATTCTGTTATCAGTTGTTTTCTCTCTTTCTCTCGTTCCCTCATTGAATCTCTACTGTCTCGCTCGGTCTGTCTTTCTCTAATCGTGTCACAGGATGGGAGAAATAAGAAGGGAGGGAAGGGCAAAAACAGCCTGGAGAAAGAGCCACATACAACATTTAAATGAATAGCTGACATCAGCACATCAATAAATAAATGGTTTTATTCGCAGTCCGGAAGGGGTGAGAAATCAATTGACAAATTACAAGTTCACTTTGAGTTACTTCGAACGTCACGACAATTAGAACGCAGGAAACAGCGTGTGCGTGCGGCTGTATGAGGGCGTGTCTGTATGCACAGAAGCAGAATAAATTAGCAAAAGGTGTGTGTGTGTGCGTGTGTCTGCATCACAAAGGTTGTTACACAACTATATATAGTCACACAGCCATTTGTTGCACATATGGGATCTGAATTGCAGCGTTGGATTTAAAGCAGTGGCAGGAGGAGAAACAGCATAGCACACATAGACATAGTGAGTCACAGATCTTTTTATAACTTCAGCATTTAGTGCAGATGAGCTACATTCTTCTCCTGATGAATCTCTCATCACATTTGTGTCGCAGCTGTCCGGATCCCTCATTAGGGATTAAGGGTTGAAGTGACAGATATGATGTACAGAATATATGAGACAGAACCTGTTTCTATGAAAGGCTGTGTGTCTGTCAACTGTTGCGTGTTGTGCCTTGTTTATTGATTACTAGTAATAGTTCTAACTGTCTGAAAGCTCAGGAACCCTTTCAGTTCTCTGAGAAGTTTTCTCTTAGTTCCAGTAAGAACCCAGCTAACATTTTAGGTTGTAAGAACATTTCCTTAATGTTTCCAGTAATAACATAATTTAAACATTTTTAAATGTGAAATGTGATACTAAATTTTACATTCTGGAACGTTCTAAAACATCCTGTAATGTAACGTACAATAACATTTTTTATATATTTAACATTTTGATAGTGTAAAAAGTTCTACTAATGTTACTGCAAGCATGTTTTTGATAACGTTGAGATAACTTTGAGAGACTTTTGAGAGAATTTTTAGAGAACGTTAGCCAACACTCTGAGAACGTTCGCTATTAGCCTGGTATAGGCCTATAAAGGAGCATAAGGGCATAATCAACAACTTATTATAATATAATTAGTATTAACAGTTTATGACACCAATTTATTTTTGGTTTTGATACTTTGGTATTGATTCTTCTGCTCATAATACGTGTATATAAACATATATAATAATAAACAGCTGGAAGTAAATCACAAAAATGTGTTGAAGTGAAGGGTTCTGATATGTTTGGGCACGGGAGCGATACTGCTGGCAGTGTGTTTTCGGCGCAGTGGCGGGGGAGTGCTGATTTATCGCTGGCGGGGCGAATGGAGCTTGGCAGGGAGCGGTGATGAAAACATCCAAATGAGTGAGTGTCAGGGATTAATCAAGACCTGTCCTCAGGCCTGGAGGCATATCATAACTCATTCCGTGAAGTTTGTGAGGAAACGATAATCTGGGAGAGTCAATTAGGCCGAGTGCTAATGCGTGTGAACTGCTGCTTAGGTGCTGAGAGGAGGGGCGGGGCTGTGGGTCAGAAAGCTGTGATGTGTAGAAAATGGCCCCCATCACCATCAATCACTGCTAAACATGAAGGTGTGACCGGGCAGTACATCACTCCGTCACTCCGTCTTCTGGCTAACAGGGGGTTTAAATCTGGTCACTGTTATGTGCCCTTTAACAGACACTTTTCATTCTATTAGCTTAAGGAGGACTCGCGGATCGAATAGCTCCCCTGTGGCAACAAAGGGTTAAACATGTTCACTATAGTGACTGTGAGCCCAACATCTCTTGGTAAACCTGCAATACGTAACTTTGGTCTCTAGCGCCATCTCTGTTCGAAACATAAAACTGCAGGTTACCTTACGTACTTTTGAAGTGTGTTGAAGTCAAATGGAGCCAACCTGACCTTTTCCAGTTTAAATTATAAATCATTATTAACTAACCGTTGTGAATCGAGGTAAAGTAAGGAGATGGACCTCCACTGATCTGTTATGTTTCTTTAACTTAACCCAGTTAGGGCTGAACCTGCAACTTTAAAGGAAAAGCCAAACCTGCTATACGTGTGCGTGAGGTGCTCAAAAATTTCCCTCCACAACTGTTGTCACGGAGAGGAAGATGAGGAAGAAGAGGGAAGTGAAGGTAAATGTGAGTAATCCTTATATTTTATTGATGGAGAAAGGCGGGAAGGGAGAGAGAGAGAGAGAGAGAGAAAGAGGAAGATTAAAAGGGTCAGAAAAGCTCATACCTGACCAACACACACACACACACACACGTTTATCTGTTTAATGGAGACATTCCAAAGACTTCTATCGTTTTCACACACAGCTAGTTATACAAGCTATAACCTAACCCTAACCCACACTCTAACCCTAACCTAACTTGCTGCATTTTTACAATTTTACAAGAATGTTTTGATTACATTTGTTATAGTCATTTGACAAACAAGCACGTCCCCAAAAGGAGGTTTTGTTCAGATTTGTCAGGTTGAGTTGAGTGTATTATCGCAGCAGCGTCACCATGTAGCGGACATCTTTCATAATATTTTATATTAAAGACAAGCAGGTAGATCCAGTTCTTACTAAACCTAGTTGTGAATGTTAATCATGAACCATAAGTATTAGATCTCCATAAGCTTGATTTTAGTGAAGTTTATCTGTCTGTGGTCTTCCTCAGGGAACATCTTAGCACATTTATGTAAGCCCGCAAGTCTCCGTGCGCGCTCGCGTGGAGCATTAGTACCTTGAATCCGACATGAAAAGGCACTTTCATGCCCAGTTATTACCCTTCTATAAATAAGGAGATGACGTGACACAGCATCCCATCTCAGCTGGTCGGTGTACCATGGCCCCCTCCACCAGAGAATACAGTACAGAGACAGAGGAATGTTTTTGGGCTAAGAGAATAAATAAAGGCCCTGTTCGTCTGACCCTCAGAGCATCGACGAGTCAGTCTTTCACTCTCTGAAATCCTTTGGATGTAAATATTACGCGCGTTCGTCTGTTCTCCTCCCTCATGCAGGAGGTAATATGGGTTTGTTAACAGAGAGGCGGTTCTTCAGCTGTGATCTCTCTCAAGCCGGCGTTCAAACCGATTCCTGGAAGGTCTTATTTGTGTTTTTCTCAGTCTTTATTTGGGTAACGGATTGGAATTTGGATTAAAAACAGATTAGCACGCTTAATGCCATCTGGACATGGCTGTATGTAATGACGTTTGGTGGCATTAACATCAGAAAAGGACTCGTTCGATACTTAAGTGAATTAAACTAGCTATGCAAGCATTAACTAATTGAACCAATCAAGGCTTTACAAGAAAGCTGCCATGAAATAACATTTCCACTGACTTTCTGGCTTCAAGCCATACATAAACGTTACGGATTGCAGCTTTAAGGGTTAAATTTACAGACAGAAACATTGTGACGGGGAATTACGATGAGGAAAGATAAAGATCCAGAATTTGAATGACACAGAAAAGAGAAACTGTGGAGTTTTCAAGTCCATTTTTTTAGATAATGACATTTAGACTTAGGTGATGTAATATAAATATTATGAACTAAAATAGACTATAGACGATGGTAATCTGATGTATCATTTGTATTGCTGCAATACGGCTGTGTTATACAGGATTTGATTAATAATTACATCACTGTAACTTGAGTAAATGAATCAATTATCTGATCCTTCGCCCTAAATAGGAGCTTCATGTTCATATAGTCATTTTAAAGCTAATTTGAAGATCACTGATCACTTTGCAATGCAAACACATCAATAATTGCGCTGTTGGCCCATGTGTGACAAGTGAGAGCTGTGAAGGTCAGCATAACGTTTTTTAATAGATAACGTTTATCTTTCAATGGATGTCACGTGAACTTTGCTCCATGGAAATACACCTACGAGTATCAGAACAGGAAATAGTTTGTGTCGTCCTTAAAATGTTGCAAGCGAAGCTCGATGGAACAAGTTCTGAGGTTCAAACAGAGCTCAAGGAGAGACGAGCGGGACAGAGGCCGTAACCATCAGGGTGTGCTGAAAATGATGACATCAGCTGGGACACTTATGGAAGCCTCCCCATCAAGGTATGTGCTTGCATATTCTAATCCTCTGGCTTGTTTTAAACACAGTATGCTGTTAGCTGGCGTTTTGGCTGACTTCTACAGTCCTGCTCTTGTTCGCTCTGGCTCTTTGGGTTTAGAGATGTGGCCTCCAGGTGAGGTGAGCTTGGCAGAGTTCAAGCTGACATTCTCCATCCTTTTCTTCTCCACTTTTCCCTAGCCTCTCTCTCTCTCTCTCACTCTCCCACTCTACAGTTCGTGACATGCTGAGGTAGCAATGTGTGTTGGCACTGCTCTTGCCCCCCTTCTGCACAGGCGGCCATTTATTTTGCCAGTTTCACTTTTCAATTTTAAACCGCACCGTGTGTGTGTGCGCGGTGTGAGCTGTCGCACGTTTTCCGGCGTAACACATTCTGAAACACTCACAACAGTTCGTACAAACACACAAATACACACTCACCTTCTTGGCGGACACTCAGACAATGAATCACTAAAATTATTTTTCAATGAATACCAGGAACTCCCGGAATTGGCACAAACGTTTCATTTCGAATGAAATATTTTTATGGGGGAATATTGGGGAATGGTGCTACGGACCACAGAGAAATCCCAGCTGACAGGAAACGTTCTGAGAACATTGGCTAACGTTCTCTCAAAGTTCTTTCAAGTTATCAAAATAAATCTTGCGGTACTGTTAGCAGGTCGATTTTTTAACATTATATATCATGTCTATTAAAAAAAGTTATTCTTAAGTTGTGAGTGTAACGTTTTAAAAACATTTGTTTGAAGAACAGTTATACCCAATCAGGGTATAGTTATTATATCATATAATATATATAATTATTAATATATCATTAACAGATAAATGATAAATTGCCCTCAAATCTTTATGCATAGGCTTGCTTTCTTATTTGTATTTTTTTCACAGCTGGAAACATTTAATTGTAGTCAGTGTCATGAAAATTGTGCTTTAAAGAGCATGTTACTGTTTCATTCAAACATCTGATGATCATGAAGGACAACAAGCTTCACCAAGCAACTTTAATGAGCTTTTAGAAGTGATGCATATATAGAATGAGGGAGGAAAATTAGATCTTGTTAAATTTGTCATAAATGTCTGCACTGTTGTTATTATTTTCTAGCCTTGGCAGCAGAACAATGGCCTCCAGATTGCTTTGGTGTTACACCAGACTGTATTGTCTCCATCCATTCATCTTCTGGCAGAAGAATGAGAGCCATCACTTTCTCACATGGTCTCTTGGTCTCCATTAAACATCATGACTTCAGGTATGACGTGGCTGGTCAGCAGTTCACCAGTTACCACATTTGTAACAGCTCTACAATTTTCAAAACATGCGTAATTGTTCGAAGTCCTGCCTAAACGAGCCGGCCGTAACCGTTTGAACAAGCATGTATTGTAAATTATCTTTATTTGCCAGGAAATCAGACCTGACAGCTCAAATTATAAATCATTATAAACTTACGATTACTGTAAACTTACTGCTTGGGCGGAGCCAGAGGCGTTAACCACTCCCCTCCAACGGTAGTCTGCTGCTAGCTTTGAAACACCTACTTTTCTAGAACCAATCAATTCCAGGTGGAAAAAACAAGACACGCCCTCTATTTTTCTGTGCCCCCTTTTAAAATTCCGATTGGTTCTGATTCACGCTGGCTTTAATACACTACAAAAGAATGTTAACAGTCTGCATTACAAAATATAATGGCAGCCATCACATTCATCTGGATAAGCGAGAGGATAAAAGATGCAGAGATTTGATGTGAGATACCACAGACCAGAGATATACATGATATTCGTTCTTTGTCCGAAACCAGCACCGTCCAATCACAGGCTAGGGATGTGGAGTGATGGGGGAGGTGGTCTTCATTGATAATTCGAACATGAACGTTAAATAAGTGATGACAACAGAAACTCACAACTTGTCAGTCTTTCTTACTCATACTCAAAGCGAGGTCTCCAAGTTTTTTTTAAAGATCAGGTGATAATAAAGACTGACATCTGGAGCCCTGGAAATTAATACATGTAACAGTGTGGGCACGTGGTGTCATGCATCTGATTCTGAGACATCAGCGCCAGGAAAAAGAGGAAAAGAGTGAGAGAGGAGGGGGGGGTGTGAAAGGGGGATAGATGTGAGTTTTATTTTTAGTTACTTTCATTCATAAAACGCTACGGGTACTTTTAGCTTTTCATTCAAATTATAAATTGAGGAAAGCGGCAGCCGCGTCGGCCTGCGGGGAGCAGGCGGGGTGTCATCCTGGAAGTAACAGGGCGAAAAATTGAAAGCACAGCTGCCATTTTTCTGCTTTCCTGTTAGCTTGCAAATGAACGCACCAATACAGCAGCTCATTAGTAGAAAATATTAGGAGTGACCTAACAGTTTAGATTTTATCAGGCGATGGCTTTATGTATTTACATTAAGGTTGTGTTTTGATGTTTTCCAAACCACATTTGTGTGGCATCGTTGCTCTGTATTTCCTATGTAATAGAAAAATAACAGTTCATGACCTTTACAGTGTTTCCACCCAGCATACAGAGATGCATGTACAGTACGCACAGGTGATTTCTCAAAAGCTCTGACATCACTCAAAACAAATTCAGTCTTTAAGAAAACAAATTGCAGTGGGTTTAGAGAGTACAGTATTTAAATATAAAGCATTTATGTAAGATGACTTACATTGCCCGTATAACAGTGTTTATATATTAACAAAATATTAAAAACTAAATAAAGTTACTGAGCAGCAGAGCTCAGTCATAATTAAACGGTTAGTTATTTTATTGTATTTATAATATAAATGAATTTAACAAAACAACAATAGCAGTACATTTACGTTTTTGGTAGCTCCTGTAGCTCAATTGGTAGAGCATTGTGTTAGCAGCACAAAGGTTGTGGGTTCGATTCCCAGGGGAGCACACATACTGATAAAATGTATAACTTAAATGTACTGTAAGTCGCTTTAGATAAAAGCGTCTGCCAAATGCATAAAAATGTAAAAAAATGAATTAATACTATGATCATTTATAATAGCCAACTGAACGATATTGTAGGTATGAGAATGAGGTACGATGTCATAATCACAGGGATCAGCCTGGGCTAATGCTGTTACATTGGTGTAAATCTCAGGGGAATTAATGCATTCATCATGTTGTCTCTTTAATCTGCAGATCAGATCCAGATGATGCAGTCTGCACTCACATGAGCCGGCCTTCCACATCATCTCACGATTTATTTCAAATTCATCTGCACACCCAATCGGCTGCTTTTGATTGGCCTTGTTTTGGTAAACACGTGTCCGGACTCGCTCCATCGCAGCTTTAGTGAAAAGTGTTTCTGATGAGGTTTGAAGGAAAGTTCAGAGAAAATGTCGTTTTGGTAATAATGCAGCCCTGCTAAAAATGATTTTGTGTTCCTCTTGAGAAACTGTCATCTTGCTGGACCGCCGTGTGGGTGGTGTGTTCGGTTTAACTGACCGGTGAATCATTTCAGCCTTTAATCATATGTCAGTCATGGATTAACTTTTATCAATGCGATTAGGTCGGGAATTTCCTGTGATCCTAAATTTGTCTAATGGTGGTCGTGTTACGCACTTCCGGTAATCCGCGCGTTAACACTCCAAACCTGTGTGTGGGAAAATCACGGCCGAGTGGATGTTTGAAAAGATTATCCGTTACAAAACAGAGCCGAAATGAGATGTCAGGACACACAGATGGATCGTCGGTACAAACACCGACTGCAGCTTCAAAAACAATGAAAGCTGTTTTCAATAGTCTACCAACAACAATAAAAATGTTATTTTGAAAGTTCTAGGGGCAGTTTTTGAACGTCATATTAACGTTAATGCATGCTTACAAGAACATTATTTAAACTTTTTTATAATTTGCTTGTTTAAAATATTCCACCAACAACTTGATATATCAATAAATATAAAAATACATATGTGATATAACGTTTAAAAACGTTTAGTAACAGTACTGCAAGAGCATTTCTGATATCTTTTGCAAACCTTTAGAGAATCTAAGTCAATGTTCTTAGAACATTATCTGTTTGCTGGAAAGATGAAAGAATAATAGGAATAGTTCTCATTTGCCAGGCAGATCAGGAACAGCGGACGCCTATAAGTCGCCTGGTAGTGGATTTTTCTCTGTATTTGTTTTGCCACCTTCTCCTGCATCATTTATGCGTATTGGTAAACAGGAGTTGCAATAATTTCTGCATATCACCGCAGAACACAGCCTGCATGCCAAACCGGGCCATGTTTTTAAAATAATGAGATTTATGAAAAGCTGACCCTCAGGCCACAGGTTCTACTGAGAGCACTGTGAGTGAGTTATATAATGAGAACGGATATTTTTGAGTGGTGCGCTTGTGTGAACGTTCTGTGGGTGA
This sequence comes from Botia almorhae, assembly GCA_036877575.1. Taxonomy (NCBI): domain Eukaryota; kingdom Metazoa; phylum Chordata; class Actinopteri; order Cypriniformes; family Botiidae; genus Botia; species Botia almorhae. The sequence goes on from JAZGTJ010006834.1 coordinate 13,283, forward strand.
AGCTCCTCACTTCACGTATCTTCAAGGAGGTGTGGTGTTCTGAAAGAGAGCATCTTGTTTCCATCTCCTTGTGTCTAATGTGAGAACACACTTAATGGTGTGTCTGTCTCTGTTGTTTAGGGGCTGTGCGTGACGTCAACACATCACGCCTGGAGTTGGAATCATGTCGAGACTAGTTTTCATTATAATGGGTACGATGAACCCTAATTAACAAGCCAGAATCAAACCGGTTCAGTGTGTCAGAGAAGCAGAGTTCTTGCTCTGTGTTTGGTTAAACGCTGCCAGCAATGAAAAATATATGTAAGTGTTTTAGCGTGAAAACATGACTCATGCTGTTTTTAATTTTTGTGTTTATTTGGATTTGAGGGGGATTTCTTTGTACCTCAGATGGCGGTTTTATCAGATTGATGTTAGCCTTACCTTGGCTTTATAAGATGTCATTAAATTACATATATTACATAACAGACACGTTTTTTTATAAAATAATAACTCATTATTAAAAATATGATGTTGCAAATCAGGTTAAAGTAAGTTTCGAAAACTGATTTGTAATGTACATGCTTAATAACTGACTTTTAACCAAAACAAGTTACGAAGTGCAGCTTTAATTTATGGAAACAGCTACAAGTCAGTAATTCGTAGGCTGATTCATTTGAATCTGTGAACTGGCTAGACATCAACGATGGCCTAACCAATCATGTGGCGTTGAAATGGCATATCTGTTTAGCCGACCAATGGCAGACAAGGGGAGTGGTCAGGAATCATTTATTCATTTCACAGATGCTTTTGAGTCATTTTTTTGTTTGGTGATGCTAATTCCGAAATAAACGGAAATAACTTATTGTGCTGCATGTTGAAATAGAGCTATTGGTAGGTCAGAGTGATAATGATCTATAAACAGATGCATCATCCAATCTGTATGTAAGAGAATCTAAACAATTACATCCTACCAAGCAGTGTATCTCAAATGCACATGTGATTTGTTAAGAATACACAAAACGGTCCCAAATGTTCTCTTAATAAGAACGTGCCTGACTGATTTCATCATTCCATCTGGACGTCTAAATCTCCAAGCTGTTACAGTGAGCAATTTTTGGAAATTCTGCTTTAGTGTGATTGGTTCATACACCCACACAATGTCTCCAACATAGAAAGGTTGGAATAATGTTGTATCTGCTGAAGTATCTGCTATATTCTCACATAGGTCCAGTACTCACTGAAAAAATGGCACGTGTAAACGGAGCACAGATAGCAGACCTTGTGGTGACTCAGTGGTGACTCATTGGTGACACCTGGTGGCAGAAATACATGAACAGGTATGTTACTGTGCTGGTCTGATGTTAGCATTAGTGGCAGATTGCACTACTGTCGTGATCAGAGATGTATGAATCAGAAACTGATACACACGCTTGTGTAGAGGCTGCCCACTTAACAATTTTACATTGTACAGACGTTTCCCAAACCATTGTGAAACAAAAACATTAAATGTCCATTTCAGCGTTGTAGGAACGTTCCTAGAACATTGGCTTACGTTCTCCAAATGTTCTCTCAAAGTTATCTGGAACATTTTTGCAGTAATGTTAGCACAATGTTTTTAATGTTATACATATCAAAACGTTCTTAGGTTGTTTGTTGAAGTTTTTTTAAACATTCTAGAAGCATTCTCAGAATGTTGGCTAGCGTTCTCTAAAATGTCAAAGTTTGTCAAACACGTTCTTGAACTACTGAACTACTAGCGCTACAGTTCTGCTTAGAGGGGCTTTGGTTCATCATTTGACAGAGATCTATTGAAGAGGAACTGCAAATGATTATTCACAGATGCTTTAAACCAGATCGTACATCGTTAACCAGTTAACCAGGTTTTGTCAGGTGTGGTGTTTTAACATAGCTCGTTGTCAGGCAAAAAAGTAAACGGTTTAAACAAACATTTTAAAAGTTTGCTTTAGGGTTTCGCCCTTTTTCCGTAATTTCTCTTTATTACGATGTGTACCCTCGTGTTTATTAAACAGACTATTTAATTGACAGCTTAGAAGTCAGCTTCTGTACCCAATAACAGTGTAAAGTCAAGTTTCAGCACTTTACATGCACAGCTGGGCACCAAAACACAGCTTCAAAGAACAGACGTTATCCCACAATGAGATACGTTTGCAAATCCCGGAACTGATATAGCTACGATTGAAAAGAATCATCAGTTTACCATCCAGAAAGTTAAATATTGTCAATGTTTATACATTTCCTCCAGTGCCACAGGAAGGCCAGTCAGACCTTAGGCGTACTGTATATGTCAAAATGAATGGTTAATGAGCTGCTGAGTGCCTGCTTGTTATATAGAGTGTGTCTGAAAATGGCATGCAGCTAATGAGTGTTCCTGTAGCTCACTTGGTGGAGCATCGCGTTTGATTCTCAGAAAACACACATACTGATCGAGAATGAAAAAAACGTTTGCCAAATGCATAAATGTCTTATATTCCTTATAGATGAGGTGCTCAATTGTCTGATGTGTTACATTTACATTTGTGCATTTGGCAGACGCTTTTATCCAACATTGCATTAAACTATACATTGTTTCTGAGTATGTGCAATTCCTGGGATCGAACCCAAGACCTTGGCGTTGCTAACGCCATGCTCTAACCACAGAGCTACAGATCTTTTATTTTCCCTGTCTTGGTTTATTATGAAGGAATACCTATAAGGTAATAATCTGTAATAAACTGTAGCTTGATTTAGCTTAAAAATCAATTCAATTCAAAGCATATGCCGACCACAGTTGAGGAAAACTCAGTATTACAGTATGGATCCTATGATTGAACCGTCTATATCTGCGGTTTTAAGCTTGGTTCAAAGCATCGTTTCTGGTACTACTAAAGAGGTTACCATGGGAAACCATGTGACATCCTTTCACCGAGTTGTGGAGCATGCTGAGTCACATTCAGGTAGGATTGTGTTTCATCACTCGACTGCAGAAATATGATTCTGGTGTTAATCACAATGTCGAGGATGGAACAGAACCCAACCTAATATCACAGGTTTAAAATGATATCTGATTACTTGGAATGAGCATGAGACCTGAACTTCTCTCAGACAGTTATTAACTGGCAGTGTGCTGCCTGGATCTGGAGTATCGTTGCGGATAAAGGTTAGAGGGATTAACTCTGTTAATAAGCGCTTCTCTCTGGGCAGCAGAGATGTAACAGAGGACACGCAGAGAATGTCAAAAAAGAAGCGAAAGTTGCCATCATGGAACATGTCTGGCTTTTCACGAATGGAATTGTTAAGCCAGGGTCATTCTTTACCCGGGCTAAATGTAATCTTGAGTTCATGCTTTACAGTGAAAGAATTAACCCTTAGTATTTATGACATGCCACTGTGCATTTGTGTGTTTCTGTACTGTGTTTCTGTGTCAATCGGTAAAACATTGTGTTAACACCGCAAAGGTTGTGGGTTCGACACACACACACACTGATGAGATGAGTAATTTATATGCACTGTAAGTTGCTTTTGATAACAGCAACCGAATGCATAAATGTACATTTGTAAACCCTGTGTTGAGGTTCTTGTTTGCATATTTATGAGGTCAATAACATTGATTGGGTGAACAACTTTCTCAGCTGCATATTAATGTGGTCAATAGCATTGACGAATATAGCTCACAACGGGTGTGTGCACTGTTTTAATAACTGCTCTGTTATCTGTCTCAATGACACTACGTAATCCACACTAGCTGTTTTAAGTCACCTTAACTTAGCATAAACCAAAGATGGTCTCTACAGACTTCGGTTAACGTGTTTGCCATTATGGTTTCTAGGTTTCTCTCAGATGCTTAAACAGTTTGTGATTGGTTGCATGTTGCTAAATAGCCCGCTATAATATTCTAGCACGCTGTAGCTGGCATACTGTATATACTATATATACTATATTAGTTTAGGCGTATTCAGACTTGGAGAGTGTATACTTTATATTTACATTTGCGCATTTGGCAGACGCTTTTTTGCAGAGTGACTTATGTGTTCCCTGGGTATCGAACCCACAACCTTTTTGTGTTGCTAATGCAATGCTCTGTCATTTGAGCTACAGGAACGTAAACGTTACACACTACAATCACAAGTTAAAATCACTGAAAACTAACCCTAACTTGTGTGACTTGGGTAACAAGAGCTTTCATGTAAATGAAACACAGCCATTATTTGAAATATTCCACAAGGTTACATAAAGTAGAGTGATATTTCCTCTCAATATACTCTCTGTTGTATTATCCTTCACACTGTACCAGAGTTCAATAACAGATATTAAGGTAAGACAGTAAGTATTACGTAAAACATTGTGAATGTGTTGGAATTGTCAGTGTAGCAGTAAAATGAGGTTATTACATGCTGTGTGTTATTTCAGTAGCTGGAAAAACAATGTTTAGCACACCTGTCAGACAGCAGCCGTTCAACATTTGCCCTGAGGGCTTTAACATGTTCTTTGGCATTTCAACATGTCATGATGAAAGCAGAGGTTTTGCTGTGTAAATAAAAATATTAACCAGAAAGTAAATGTTGTTTTGCACGGGCTTGTTCATCCATGAGCTGCAAAACATTTTCTCTCCGAAATTGTGCAATCAGCAAAGCACAACAGACAATGTTTGGGGGAAACATTTCCCCAGCTAACAGGGAGCATTCTGAAAACGTTGGCTAACGTTCTCTATAAGTTCTCAAAAACGTCTTGCGGTAACATTAATATAGCTTTTTAACTATATGTATTTTATATCAAAAATTTTATTTTTCTTAAATTGTTCATAGAACATTTTAAAAACATTGCTAAATTAAAAAAATACTTAAATAACATTCTTATAACCAAGCAATATTGTTAATACAATGTCTAAAAACTGGACGTTTTGAACGTTCCTAGAGTATTTTAACATTTTTGATACTTAATGGAAATGTTAGAGAAACGTTCTTACAACCGAAAATTGTTAGCCAAAGCCATTGTCAAGTCTTGAACCCAATACTTTAAAACGTTTATCCCATATCAACTGTCGTTTTGATGGACAGTTTGAGATATTTAGAGATAGTTTGAGATAAGGTTCATCTGAACTCATTTGCATTGAATCTGTCAGTTACAGTAAATCCCCGTCTGCTGCTGTCTCTTGCAGATGAGCCAGTCTGCCCCGTGGGAAAGATCATCAAGTTGTGTTTTTGTAATCACTGCAGCAGTACATGGTGAATTGCAGCGCCGTTGTATCACAAAGCTCAGTTCTCGAGTGTAATTAGACGGAGACTTAAATTCGTTCCACAAAGCCCATTTCTTAATGCAGAAGCGTAGCATTTTCTAAATGCAGATGAGTCATACTCACAGGCTCAGGGGAGCACCGTAGTCCAAAGGTAAAGTAGAAATAAATTAATCGCCTCTCTCTCCCCCTCACTGCCTCATTAAAAGCAGAGTTACCACAAATAATAAAATATTCACCATGCTTGATTTAATTATCACGCAGAAAAGAATTTCAATTTCATCGCTTTGTTTGTGTGCTTAACCGGCGGTTGTGAAATGTCAGCTTGGAATGCAAATTCCAGCATCTGCCGAGCTCAGGTTGTTTTTTCTCATATAAATCGATATGAGATCCTTGATCATGCACCAGTCATATTTTCACTTCTGTGTGTCTGTGTGTGTGTCTATGAGAGCGTGGGGGGCGTGGGGTGGGGGGTAGGGGGTATGTGATTGAGTGGCCAAATGGCATTTATCACAGTGCTGCACTTCAGATGTGATTCTGTCAGCGATTCATTTCAAACATAAACACGTCACACCCTAAAACAGTCACATTATTCACGTTTCATAACTGAGCCATGCTTGTATTTAAATTGATGTAATATTACACGTACTGTACAAAAATATCTCCAGAGGTTTTAGCACTCTGCCAGATATCAAATCACCGAGCATGCCCAGCTTACACGCCCAGTTTTAGGTTGTAATAATAATGTTTCCATTTTTAATGTAACAAAAACATTACAAATGCTATTTGGCAGTTCTAAGAATGTTCAAAATGTCCAGTTTTTGGACATTGTATTAACGTTATTGCTTGGTTTTAAGAACATTTTAAAACCGTTCGCTAACAGCTTAAGAATAACGTTTTTAAGAAATATAACGTTAACAAACATTTTACTGATGTTACTGCAAGAACGTTTGTGATAACCTTTAGAGAGAACTTTTAGAGAAGGTTAGGCAACATTCTGAGAATGTTTCCTGTTAGCTGGGTGGTTGCTGTACCCTCAGACAACCAGACATGGTCAGTCGTGTGGAGATTCTGCCAAAAATCTCCACCAAGGCTACATTTCTCCCCTTGTGACTAATCACCATCAGTGTAATCTACCTGCAGCCAATATATTACAGTATGCACATGGTAAGCACCATCTGTTCACACTGCAACTGTACTGTAGAAACGGGCTATAAAAATGTCTGATCCATACAGGAGCGCATCAGTGTTTTTCCATTGAAAGAAAAATAGACTGTTTCTAGATTTCCTGTAGCTCAGTGGTTAGAGCATGGTGTTGCCAATGCCAATGTCATGGGTTCGATCCCAGGGATTGCACATACTCAGAGTCAATGTATAGTATAATGCTATATATAGTATAAAGTATAACTTTGGATCAAAGTGTCTGCCAAATGCATAAATGTGAAATGTAAATTTAGACAGTTGATTTGGACTGAATGCAATGTTTGGATGAACATTTCATGGTCCTCTGCCTTCCACAGAAGGTCTATATCTAAAACGGTATATATTTAGACCACTTTACGAAGTGATTACTATGAGAATGTGAAGATAAGCATAACAAAAATATTTCTGGAAATAATCGCCTATGTTGCCTTTAAAATCAAAGAAATGTGTTCAGTTTTGTGACAGATGAGGTATCCAATTTGGTAGCCTCAAAATATCTTACCGCGGTTCAGCTTTACAGTAATCACAGCTGTACTGCGAGAATGAAAACTAAAAAAATACACACGAGGAAACACTTCAGTATGTTTTATCAACAATCTGACAATCCTCTTAGCAAACAGAGGCGTATCTGTGTCAGAAGTAATCCAATAGCTGTCTTCAAAGCTATGAGAGGACGGAGGTAGAACCGTGGGCCCGGTGACCTTTAAGACCCTCGAGCCGACTGATTACAGTGTGTGACTAAGACGAGGTGACCCCGCTGTGATAACCTCCACCTGATGTGACCCACTTATCCTCTGTAGACAGCAGAAACACACCATAGACCACTGAACCATCCAGTACTGGAGCTCTGCTGTTTAAGCCGACCATCTCATGCATACAGCCAGGGCAAGACATGCAGTGGACCACCGTCCAAAACATACCATCAAAGACTGTGTGTGGCAAACAGAATGAATGCGTTTCACTGCTTCCAGATCCAGGAGCTGTGAGAGGCATCAGGCCGAATGGACGGTACCGATAGTGTCAGGAGCTTCATGGAGGACCTGAACGCTTCACAGGGGTAAATCTTATCAGGCACATACTCTCTCCCCAGATGACAGGCAACATTCTCAGAACGTTATCTAAAAGTTCTCTCAATGTTATCAAAAAGTCTTGCAGTAACGTAAGTAGAATGTTTTTCCAATGTTATATATCATATATTGAAAACGTTATTCTTAAGTAGTTAGTGGAGCGTTTTAAAATGTTACAGAATTAAACAATGTTTGAATAACGTTCTCATACCCAAACAATATTGTTAATGCAACGTCTAAAATACTTGACGTTTTAAATGTTTCAAAAGCTTTTTAAACAACATTTTAATGTTTTTTTAACTGAATGAAAATGTTACAGAAACATTTTTACAACCCAAAATTGGAGATCTGAAGGGAGGGCGGGATCTTATGTTGTCAAAGCTAGCTTGTTATTGCTAGCATTGTTATTGCCTACCTTACCTTTAATGTAGTCCAGAGGTGAATCAAGAGCTTAAGTTGAGTTTTGTGTTCGGAAACTCATGAACTATCGCTTAATAATAATGGTGTTTACATGGCAGGTTAATTTAAAATATCTGTATTTAAATGATGGACTATACTGACATCATTTATAGAGCCCCAGTCGCTCAATGAGTTCTGTGCCCTGATTTGGGTCTCTTTATTTGAGACGCTAATTATAATCTGAATCTTAATTACTGTGTGAATTATTTATTAACTGCGGCCTGGGTGCCGACAGCAAGACTATTATGAGTCAAAAGTCAGTTTATAAATATGCTGGAATAATTTCCTGGGGAAAGTGAAAATACGAGCTGTGTCATTCATAAAAATCCATTAATTGAAATGTAACTGTTGAAAGCTTTTAGTGTCTGTTTTATGATTTCTGGTTCCGTTTCCAAACAACATTAAAGGTGAAACAGCTGCACCAGTTCTTCATTCAAGAGGACTGTTTTTCATACATGTTTGGGCAGGAGAAATCATATCAAGTCTCTGTTATATTATAAACAAAATGAACACCCGCCATCCCGTCTAATATGAGTGAAAATCAAGCACGGCGAGAAATGCCGTCAACTCGGTAGCCAAACTGGAGGTTAATATTCATACATTGTATATCACTACCAATTTCTGCCTGTAAGAACCTGTTTCCCTAATGTTTCCATTAAGTAATAAAAATGTTGAAAATGTTATTTTGAAAGTTGTGATGCTGTACTAACGTTACTTTTTGGTTATAAGAACATTATTTCAACATTATTTTTTGAAATCTTTAATTTCCTAATCAAATGCTGGAGATGCATAAGACTGGGTGACTCATCTCAGGAGAACACTGGGTAAAATGAAACAGGGAGCGTTTTCAGAATGTTGGCTAATGTTTTCTAAAAGTTTCTTAGTAACTTTTTTACTATTATATATCACGTATATTAAAACTTTCTTAAGCTGTTAGTGAAACATTTTACAAATGTGATGAATTAAAAACAATTGACTTAACGTTAATACGTCTTAAAAACTGTACTTTTTTAACACTCCTATTACATTCAAAATAACATTTTGATGTTTTTGTTACTTAATGGAAACGTTAGGAAAAATTTCTTAAGACCTAAAATTGTTAGTTGGGTCATTGATTATTCCAAAACATAATAATACAGGTTTAAAAAATGAGATTTTGCGTTTTATGTCTGTGCGTGCAAGAATACAGAAAATGTTTATATGATTTACAAGCTCTGTTGCCACTGTAATATGTAATCACACTTCTCAAAGTTTCTGTCTCAATCCAAGAGGCCGGTCCATTTACTTGGTATATTTAAGAATCCAGTACTTGAGATAGCCTCTTACATTGCGGTAATACTTCAAAGTGACAGCCTCTAAAATCAACCATCTCACTACATTTGTGTTTCTGCAGTACAAGAATGGAACAGATGAACCGAAGTATGAGATTATTTGCTGCATTGTCACGTAGTAGCAGATAAAATAATGAGATTCAGGAAAACCGAATAGCAAGGTATGAAATATCAGAGAACATTCATTTCACCTGAGCATGTGCTGATGAACAACACTTTGAGGGCAATATTGTAGGAAAGGAAATATCGCAGTACATGCGAGTATTAACTGATCAAGCTGTCACACCAGAATTATTTATCTTATTATTAAATTGTTTATAAGGAATTTTTTATGTTATTTATATCTTTGTTCTTTGGTTTAATCACAGTCTTGTGCACTCTGCATATGTACAGAAATGCCCTGATTCACTGTAAAAAACAACAACTAGATCCTGATAAATACTGATAATCCCGAGTCAGTTTTTAACAACTAGATCCTGATAAATACTGATAATCCCGAGTCAGTTTCAACAACTAAATCCTGATAAATACTGATAATCCCGAGTCAGTTTCAACAACTAAATTCCAAATTCAGATTTTCAGTGTTGAGGTTTTTAACGCATTCTGGATGTAGGAATCAATTGTGATTAAGGTTAGAAAGCCTAAGGTAACTGACCTAGGCTGCCTAAGGTAGCCTAAGGTAAAATGATGTGCAGTTGTTGTGTGATTTTAAACATGAAACCAACACAATTCGTAACTATTTTACGTGTTAGAAACTTGATGACTAATTCATATCAATTTGTACTCATTCGTATGTTTTCGTGTGATCTGCTTTCGCTCCAGTAAGGGTTAGGTTTATGGGTCAGATTAGGGGTCATATGAAATCGGCAGCTGTTAAAATAGATCTAGAAAATATTTATCAACCCGACTCAAATACAACAAAAACAAATCAATACCATCATTGATTGACTGAGCAGGTAAAAGCATCCGTGATTCGCCAGCCTCAAACAACAGCTGTGGATCAAAGTACTGTATACAGAACACCAAATCACTGTATACTGTCCAATATCACTAATCAATAAGTCTATCTTATGATAAACTACAGACTACAACCACTAAAATAACTGTTACACTTATAGATTCTTTATCAATTACTGCATAACCTTGAAAAGTAAGTGATCTGAAAGATGGTTAAATTAATAGCTAATGAATAGCCGGTACTTATTACGTATGTGATTGTTAGTGAAGAGATTGTGGAAGCAGCTTATTCAAGATAAGAGTCTATTAGAAAACTCATGTTTGCAATTAGAGCCATTAGGACTCAAGAGCCTCAGATCTTGAGTGACCTGCTTCTCTTTAGCTTCGCTGACATGCGTGCCTATGTTCTTATTTCCCGTCTGAGTGATCTGATATACCCTGCTTGCCTGTTCAGTAAAGGGGACTGATGAAACCAAAGGCTCAAAAAGAGGAAAGATTCTGTCTGAAGTCCTGTTCTTTCAAGCCGGTCTCCAGATGTGACTTTTCACCTGGTATTTGTGTGTTTCA
>JAZGTJ010006835.1:0-20764 GCA_036877575.1 Botia almorhae
GTAGTAAATTGTGTATCTGGAAAGGTAAAAATATCAGTGGAATAAAAAGCCTGTATAGAGTTTGAGGAGAAAGAAGTTTCTCACCGAAACCACGAGAACGACACACATGTGATGTTGTGATCTTTCATTGTCACAGTTAAAGGTTGAGCATGTGAAGAATGACCCCCCCAAACTTACTTTCTCACACACACACACACACACACACACACACACACACACACACACAAACACACACTTTTTGTCTTTCTCTCCCACTCTCTCTCTCACTCTCTCTCTCACACACACACACACACACACTCTTTTTCTCTCTCTCTCTCTCACACACACACTCACACACACACACACAGACCTCCTTGATCTGCTGTTGAGATCAGACGCTCTCCGCTTTTCTCCCAAATTATTTCTGGATTATTAAAACTCTTGACCTGTTGGCCGCGTCTGATCTCTGACTGCTGCCTTTGATCTTCAGCATCTCCTCTTGCTGTCAGTTAAGGGCCATTAGTGTTCTGTACTGTACAGCTTCAGGCATCCTTTCAAAGCATCTTTACTCATTAAAACACATTGTTCAGTCTAATGCTGTGCTGCAGAGTCAATATTAGACTTTAAGCACCAAACCTGATTTTGTGGCTCTTGGTCTGATCTGGAGTCAGTGCACATCAGTGTTATTACTTCATTTACTCAGCAGAAGTCGTGAGGTTTTGGGACGTGTGGAGACATAAACACATCAATTAATACATACCACAGTACATCTAGAACCTTCTTCCAGACATTTCTGTGTGGTTCTTTCATTTATCTGGTTCTACTCTGAAAGGTTCCCCGCAGTGGTCAGGAATGCGCCGAACGACATCATTTCATTAGTTTTAAAACAAGCTGCTGTGTGGATTGTCTGAACAGATGGTCAGTCGTGTGGATTAGGCTGGTTTAGGGAAGCAGGGATCTCAAGACACATTTTAAACAGATAGTTAAGATAACTTTAACTCAGCGAGACATCTTTAAAACAACACTCGGGTCTTAACTTACACTTAAAGCTGCAATCCGTAACTTTTGCCTCTCTGTCGCCATCTCTGTTTGAAACATGAAACTGCAGGTTACTTTACGTACTTTTCTTTACGTACGTTGAAGTCAAATGAAGCCAAACTGACACTTCCAAGGAAATCGAACCGACAGCTTGAACTATAAACTATTAGTATAAACGTACTGTTGTGAATCTGTGTTAGGGGAGGAGATTGTGTTGAACACTGATCTGTCATGTACCTGCTCATGTTATGGATTGCCACTTTAACAAATAAATAGCCTAACCAGTGATTGACTAGTCCTCCCTCAGGTAAAACGTTGTCATGGAAATATCTTGGATTGGATTTAGCCTGTAGCAGATGTAGCAGATTCAGGTTTTACCCATAATGCCGTTCAGAAGCATTATGAGTCTGCAAAGATGTGGACTCTGCTGAAGTATTGAGACTGAAATGAGTCTGTCACTCTGAACGATCTGCAGTAACACTCGGCAGTGGAGCGCTGACTGAAATGACACGAGGTGACTGCGAGAGAAAGAGCAGCTGTAGCCACGGAGGACGAGAGTGTGTGTGTGTGTGTGTGTGTGTTAGCTGATACCACTGAAAGATTTCTGAACACACGACTGTTATGTTCAAAATGTGCCTGCTAAGATATTAGACGTGTCATTTCCTTTTATTTTATGTGTGTTTTATACAGTTAAGAAAAACCTCTATACCATTTTCAGACTCTCTTTTTTTAACGACTTGAAAAATGATGTGGACATTTTAAAACTGTCACTGTCAAATAAAACATTAATTTCAGATTTTCTTAAATATTTAAATGTACATTATTTCAATCTCCATTACCATTGTTAGGAGTTTCACATTTGTTGTAGGTTACGTTTGAGTGATGAATGATTAAACAGCCGCACAATGTTTGTGATCGTTAATGATGTGATAAACTCTGTGTTGTGGGGCAGACGGATCTTTAAAACCGCAGCACATGTCATAAGATCATTTCAATGTTTGGAGCACTTTCAAAGACATCAGTGTTGATGCTGCTTTGTTTTGACTGTTGTGTGTTCTGGAGATGCTTGAGTCAAGCGTATCGATCAGTGTTGGAGATGAGAGCCGCAGTTCGGCCGCTCTTTTATATGAATGCAAACGCTGGAGAGATTTTTGAGAGCCGTTTGTTCTGGCATCAATTAAAGCGTTTCATCAGAGACGTGTGTGTCACTCGACGTGTGTGTTATTCTGGCTTTTATTGTTAGCGAAGTCAACTGCTGTTCTTTACATGCTTTCAGCCGCTTGAGCGATCGCTTCAGCTAACTGTGAGGCATTAAACGGACACAAACTGTCCAATCTCGGCTCGTTTGAGGTGACATGTCTGCTGGTCTCTGCCCCACCCTGTTCACATCGTCACTGTGGTGTTTGCTTTGGCAGACGACTGCTGCTCTGGGCCGCCACAAGACACTGAAGTATTGATGTGCCATCAGGCTCCGTGGCAACAGTTTTCAGTGTCAGAGTTAATAAGATGAACATCTCAAGACGTCTGGACACTGTCGAGATTCACAGAGATCGGAGACGACAGCGCCTACCTGGCAGAACGGCATTCTGGGATTGTTTGCCAGATTGTTTCTGGGACGTGTCATTTAAATACTCTTGGAACAGGAATAAGTTAGATTGTGTAGTGTTTCAGTGTAAATTATATTATTATGAGTGTTTTGGTGAATCTCATAAAAACGTGTTCAGGTAATGTTTGTCCCCAAAAGCAAGAAGAATTTGTCATTTTGAAATGAAGTGTATTGTTTGTATTCTGATGATATTTTCATTCATGTGTGACTGATATCAGTGTGTGTGTGACTGCTTGCTTTCTGCTGTGCCAGCTGAACAACTGAGACACACTGTACAGAAGACTCTGGGTTTATATATCTGGGTTTACAGTGTGTACAAGCATAACACATTCTGAACCAACATGTTATTAAAACAAAATCATACAAGTGTCACACGCTGAAGTTTGACTGAAAATCGACCATCGTCCCGACAGCCACAGAATCGGTGATCAAAACGCATCCCACAAGCGCGTCAGATCTCAGCTCCCGCCACAATACACCAGATTATTTGTCTGGGAAATGTAGTTGATCGTGTAATATGTGGCGTCTCCTTTTCACCTCAGGGAGAAGAAAATGCTACATGCTGTCAAAATAAAAGCGGAGACGTGCAGCGGTTCTGTTGTTGTCATCTCACCGGTTCTGACAGCTTTCTGCCTTCAGAGCTGAAGTTACCCAACACCTAGCAGTCATTACTTTCAATCCTGACAGTGCGTCAAAGCCCAAATAAAATCTGTCTTCTTATTTTCATGGAATTGAATCACACTTACTAAACACGATTCTGCGCTTCTGGGCATATGCATTGCAAAAAAAGGGATTTATTCTGTGACTTTCATAAAAATATGACAACACTGAGAAATGTATTTCTGCCTTCCAGGATTGTTCTGTATGTTGATATTAGCGCCTCAAACCCACGGCCGAATTCTCAGCGCGTCACACTGAGTGAACAGTTGAGCGAGCGGCTCTCTTGGGTGTCACAGTCAACAGTGTTTGATTAGTGGTGGTTGTCACGTCCTGCAGAGCATACGAGCTGTTTGTAGACATCCACAAACTTCATCGAAACACCTAAGAGAGCTGCAGAGCTGTGAATATAACACATTAAATAACTCCATAACAATAATTCATGCAGATGTGATGTATCACTAAACTTCTGAAGATCTGCAGTAATGTGTTTTGTTTTCTGTAATACGGTGTATTTTATCATTTCAATTATATATATTTGTATGTATATATATATATATATATATATGTATATCGTGGTTGTTGTTTTGAGGTTGTCACAGCATTGAATCCTCTCTCTGCAGATGACTGTCTCTCGGAGAAATCCTACACAGATTGCGGCTACAGTCAAGGCAAAGACGACGACTTCGACTGGGAGCAGATGGACACTACACAGAAGCCGTCATCAGACCCCTGGGTACCGGCAGGTTAGTCAGTCTGTACTGCTGCGCAATTCAGCGTACGCACAGCCGTTAAACTATGTTAAATGTTAAAGCTGCTAAACGTCCTCTCAAACCATATCAACTGATCCTGGGTCAGGTTTATGTATGTGTTCCTGCTCACAGTGCTGGTTGCCAAAATAAATAACTTGATCCTGGAACAGGAGCTCCTGATGGATCTGACTAGAGTCTGACGCTTCAGTTCCTCTATCATTGTGTCTGTCTGATTCATTATTGCAGTTTACTTTCAGGGACGCTGTCTCAATGATCAACACTGTCGTCTCATTGGTCGGATAGTAACTGGCTTGTTTACTAGGGTGAAAACAAAATGAATGCCTATATTGAACCGCCATTTGCAGAAAGAAAACAAATATGCCTGCCGTCAGTTGACTGTTTGTAATGACGGAAGCCTAACACTATGAGCTGAGATATGACTCATTCACACATTTATTTGTATTTAAATATACAGTAAATCTCAGCCATTTAACTCCTGTTAGGGGACTGTCGATTCACAAACCTGATCGAGAAGCAGCAGTTCTTGAAACTGTGTAAGTTATAACGGTTATCAAGACGTGCATTTCAGCTCCCATCGCCGTAAACGAGGCTCTTTGTCACACCCTAATAAACTTTTCCATTAGAACCAGCGGGCGTGGCGCTCCCTCTTAAATCTGTTGCCTAACCGCGCAGAGCCACCGGCTGCTCGCCTGCATGGCAGGAACAGAATTAATTGCGAGGGCTTGGCTAATTTCACCTCGCCTCCGCCGGCGCGTGAGAGCGTCTCTCTGAGAAATGACCTGACATGTGTTTAAGGAGGAAGGGAAAGATTAGTAGGGGGTGTTTGTTCTGGCGGGGGAATTGAGTGACGCAGCAGGAGGTGGCGGAAGGTTCTAAGCGACAGTGCACTCGGGACAGGTGTTCCACATGGTCTGATGTTTCTTGTTATGACCTGCTAGGGTGGGAGACGTGGCTCTGATTGGGTCGCTTGAATATCGGGGGCAATTAGTCAAGCTGCAGTCATCCGTCTGTGTTCTATGACTCGATATCGCCGTCGTGATTTACAGCCGTCGAGATCTCTTCTCCATTTCAGCAGCCCGACCGTGACGGTCGTCACAGGTGCCGCGGGCCAGCCGTGACCCGAATTTTACGCCAGCCTGATGAAAGTGGTTTCGGGTGGTAATCAATACTCGAAGCTCATACAGCCGTGACGAGTGTGCAATAGTTTATCGTGCACGATCTATGCCGGCTTTTATCTGTTTAATTCTATTTCACTGATAGGGAGGTGAGGGCTGATGGGAACGATCACTCTGAATGTCCTGCTAGACACACTTTAGTGAGAATTGATGGTATGAAGGGAATCTGGTGTCACTGTCTTTTCTCATTAGCATCTTGACATTAGCCGTAACCCCTCGATCACGCACTGCTCTGAAATGTGAAACGTGCACGACGGGGTTAAAACAGGGCGAGAACGTCACAACACACACAGCTTACATTTCACCCCAAAATTAAGAGAAAAACTGAGCGATGATACATAGACAAAACAGCCTAACGTGTATTTTGTTTTTGTTTTAAAATAGTAGTTTTTGTATTCGTCATTTATTGTTTATCATTTATTATTATGAATATTTTTACGTCGTCCAGGACGTTCCTATTAAAGTAACATAAGTGATGCTTGTGAGTGGATCACAGGATGTGTTCTCCTCAGCCCGTGATGGTTTGTGGTTTCAGAAGTTGGTCTGCTGTGGGGATGTTCCTCATGTAGTTGAGGATCAGGTGTCCATCTGAGAGATGAAAGCATTCCCACACGCACCTCCTGACAGCTGTACAGCTCCAGCAGCACACGTGCTGTTTGCTGTTATACAGCAGCGTTTTTGTGAGGCCTGGATGAGCGTTTATCCTCCATTCTGCTGCGAGACGCTCATGCTAATAGTGTCATAAATCTGCAGATGCGTGCGCTCTTTACATCTGTAATATCAGCAGCTCACGGGAGTTCCAGAGACTTTATTGACCTAAAATATCTGATGCAATTTGATGTTTTCAGGACCTTCATACTGACATTAAATCTCCTCAAAGAGTCTTCAGTAAAATATCAGCCGTTTACCTTATGCTTGTCCCTCTGCGGTTGATCATTTCCCTTCAAATTCATCTTTGATCATCAAAATGACATATTGAAATGTTTTCTTCTGTGAAATTAATTTCTTTATGCTGAAAGCGTAAGCTTGAATGTAACCACGTGCTTCATTTAGTATATGTGGATTCATGAATATGCAAATGAGTACCCGTCTCACGACGTGCTTATGGCGTAAAAATGGGAGGTTTAAAACAGGCTTCTTGAGGCTGTCTTTGTTAATCTGCAGTTTAAGGAGAAAATACTCAGCAATGTCTCTGCATGAATTTGTAGACGGTTTCTCTTAAAGCATATTGACATATAAACAACATTAAAATCTAAAAACCTTTAAAATGACTTCATGGCGTTTTGAAAAGTGCGAAGACCAAATGTCCCCACAAGTATAGTAACCAGTACTGTTGACCTTGTGGGGACATTTTTAGGTCCCTATGAGGAAACAAGCTAATTAATCATGCAGAATGACCATTTTGAAAATCTGAACAGAAAGTTTTCTGTGATGGTTAGTGTAGGGGGATAGAATGTACAGTTTGTACAATATTAAAACTACTATGTTTTATGGGACATTCCTTAGATGTGTGTGTGTGTTTGGATATGCTGTGAGTCAGTATGAGGTCTTCTGAAAACAGTCTCTGCTTCTCTGTGTGGTTCTGCTTTATTTGCTGTTGTGTAACATAATGATCACTTTTAAAGCAGAGCAGTAATTTATCTCTAATCATTTTAAGCCGTCATTTGACCGAGTTGTTGAACTTTTAATTCTTCAGATCAGAAGCAAATCTACCATTGTGAGGTGCTTTAACTAGTTGGTTATGGTTAAATGGAGAAGGTTTAAATTTAGCAGGACATCTACAGTAGATGTGTACAAAAGTACCAGTGCCCTGTGTTTGTATTAAGCTTAGATGGTTTATTTGAGTTTGAGGTTTTGTTGCAGTAATTCTAAATATCAAATGTCTCCGTGCAATTTTCCCGGTCATGCAGTAAATGCAAACCTCCGTTTGCTCCTAAACGTAAACCACATGGACAGCTGAGTTATTCCTGCTAGTTAAGTGATTTCTGATTGGTCCCTTACTGCCACACCCACAATCTTATACTGTAGCATGATTATTAAAATAGGTCCATCTCAGCCAAACGTCCAGCAGTGTGTGTGTTGTCCCTCAAGCTGCTACAACATGTGCCAGAAGAGCTTGTGTGTTTTGGTTCTAAGGCCATCTTGATTCTGTCGGTACCAATTTATCTGCTAATGGCGTCTTTTGAGTGCAGCCTGTCTTTAAAACGGTCTCTGTGAGACGTGGAAAATCCAGCTTTTTTTAGAGGGCGACACCCGCTCTGGCATTATTGAGCGCTGACTCTCAATAACCGCATACCACAAATGAATGCCGAGAACAAGATTTAGCAAACGTTTGCCGTTCTTTCCACTTCGGTGTGCTTTATTTATGCTAATATTTTTGGTTTTCTGTTGCATTAACAGCGCGTTTAAATAGAAGCGGCCTGGAACGCGCGTGACAGTTAATGATCACACGCACGTGTGCTGCGTTGACTGCGTGTGTAACCAAAGCAAACAGGATTTCTGGCTGTGCAGCCCGAACAGAATTATTCATGTGTTTTTGTAACATCGTTAGGTTCTTGTAGTACGAAGTTTTATTAGTAATACTGAGGATTAGCTGTGTTCCAGAATCTACTGAGTTACGTAGACAGCGAGCGTGTGCAGAGCGCAATTAACACACATCATGTGACGGTACACAGAAGACTCTTGACATTAGCATGTTTCAAGCTAACGGTGTGATACTCGTAGCATAAACATAAGCAGCACACAGAAATAATTACTATAAGAAAATAATTCATAAATAATCAATAATTCACTAAATAAAATCTATTTACAGCATAATCAACATTTCTCCCAATTCTGCCGTCCTGGTAAACATTTCCAGTGAGTCTGTCACAATTCATACTGGGACTGTATGCACGACTTACTGTAGACTACCCAGCTAACAATTTTAGCTTGTAAGAACCTTTTTTTATTGTTCCATTAAGTAACAAAAATGTTAAAAACGTAATTTTGAAAACTCTTGGAATGTTTTAGACGTTGTATTAATGTTATTGCTTGGATAAAGGAACATTATTCGTACATTAAATTGTGTTCTGAGAACGTTCACTGCTAGCTAGGTAGGTGGACGTCTCGCCAGCACTGGCATCATTGCCGGTGGATTGACTTCAGTAACAGGTTGTTGATGTGTGAGGCTGTGAACCTGCCCAGCTCATGACGTCTAATGAGCTGCTTTAGATTCATGTAGTGATGTCCGCAGGTTTATTCCTCACACTGACGCTGTAATCTAGAAGCAGCAGGATCACAGACGCTGAGAGCTCGCCTCTGATTGGCCGGCACACACAGTAAATGTCTCTTCATTTAGGCCGCACCAGACGCCCGCAGGGATCTCTGATACCTGTCTGTGAAACCCGCGTGTGCAATAAAACCACTAAACATCCGCGGGGAGTTCAGAGCGTCGCGGCCGGCCGGGATCACGCGCTTATTAATATTTCAAATATGCAGCGTTATCAGTGCAAACACAGCTGGTCCCAAATAAATAAAAGCCACGATACAGCTGATCAGACAGACGCGGAGACGCTTTCATGTGTGCGGGCGATAGCGGCGCTCCGTCGGGGCGACCTTTAATACTGACATTCAGACGGGTCTGTAGGTTTATTTTAATAGAGGAGACTCCGCTGTCACCCAGCTGTGTGCGTCTGTCAACTGACTAATGGGGACATGAATTCACAACCTAAATGAGTCTCTAGAGAGAGAGTGGTCATAGTATTCATGGAAAGAGCTGCACTGTTTGTCTGTCTGCCTAATCAGTACTGTAAACATGAACATGGCCAAAGATTCAGGCCAAAATCTGCCGTTTGCTGCCCGCTGGGGAAGCTGGTGCCAGCAGAGAGACAACATCATTTCCTTCCCCAGTGCTGTGCAAATACTGAACACACACTCACACACACGCACACACACTGACACACACACTCACAGACAGACACACACACTCACACACACACACACACACACTGACACACACACACTGACACACACACGCACACACACTGACACACACACTCACAGACACACACACTCACAGACACACACACACTCACAGACAGACACACACACACACACACACACACACACACNCACAGACACACACACACTCACAGACAGACACACACACACACACACACACTGACACACACACTCACTGACAGACACACACACACTTTTGCACACAGAGCAGGATATCAGTTCTGAGTCTGTAAGTCAACATGGATTAAGAGTCAAATGGATATTTGCTTTGTCAACACATATTTCAGCTCGTATTGTGAACAGTTCAGGAAGAATGTGTTCTGAAAGAAAGTTTAGCTTTGTAATCTTTCATCAAAACGTAAAAACCTTCTCTAAAGCAGCTTCTATTTTGACGCTGTTTTTGGTTGTTTTGTAGGTAATTCAGCCTTTCTGATCTCTGTATTTAAAAATATAATGTCATGTTGGTTACTGTAGTTTTTTTAATCTTATTTCCTTTTTATATTGTTTTTATTTATGCTCGCGTATATTCTTGTTTTAGTCATTAACGCCGCTAATTGTTGTGGGGATGTTTAGATATTTTTACAAGACAAAAACATTGTGTGTATGAAACTGTTTCACAGTTCAATTAACTCCAGATGCATCAAATTCATTACATTTAAATTAGTGTTTCAAACTAGAGTTTAATATTGTCACATTGGCCTCTAACGTGTTCTGGCAGAAATCTCCCAGAATGCCCGGCGTCGGCTGCTAATTGCTCAAACAGTGTTTGTCAATGTGGTGTCATGACCCTGGCAGGGGCCGCAGGGCAGATTATTCACAGAGGGAGGGGCAGATAATGCTGTGGGGGGTAATTGGGAACAGCAAGGGCATAAGAATGACTTGTTTCCATTAGAGCGGGTCAGTCTGTGTGTGTGTGTGTGTGTGTGTCTCGTGTCCCTCATCGCTGAGAAACACAGTCTCTCTGTAACGCGTTCAGTGCACCTCGGTTATGCTAATACGATGGCTAATGGTTTTATTGGATTATTTTGGATGTTACGAGACTTTACTGCTTGCACATATCTCCACTTCTCCAATAATCTGCATTATAATCTATAATCTATACAACATGATTTGACTGTGAGCCAGACTGGAATCAGTTTAATACAGTTTAAAAGCAGTCGGCCGATGTGTGGGGGTGTTTTTCTGTCTTTAGCACAAGTTTATACGATGATGTCATCAAATATGCACGATTGCACTTCAGATAAAATGATTTTAAACACACACCGTGTCATTTTAATCTGTGAGCGACAGACTAGCCTCAATAAAACCGGCAAACAGTTTGTAATTTGAGGCAGAAACCGCAGCATTACAATTGTGCATTAGCATTTTTTATATATAGCAACGTCCCATCACACTGATCTCAGACCTGTTCTTGGTTGTTTTGTGTTTTATGTTAGCGACAGAAGAAACCTGCAGTGTTTGAACGTTGTTGTTCACTTGGTTAAGTAAGGTTGGGTTTTCTCCGAGTGAAATGACCTTGACTGTTCAGATGTTTTCAATATGGAATATTTAGGCGCTAACTGAACTAATTTGATCAAACAGGCTTAACTCTGACGAATGTTGTTTATGCCCCGTGATAGCGTCTTACTTGGATTATATTCTTCTCAGTCCTGGGGGCTCTGTATTCAAATACTGCATCATTCACTCTTCTGCACAACATTAAAATGATATTTGCGCGCCTGTGTCGTCGGATGCTGGGAGCTCTCTGTTAATTTCCCGTGTCGGGGCGCGTTATCAGCAAGGCCACGCGATCGTGTGACGCCTGTATCACATCAAAAGTGAGGGCTGGATTACTCCACGGGGACCAGCGTTTGATTACTAAACCACCAATCAGAGGGCACATAGCAGTAATTAAAACCCCTCCCACAAATTCCCCTCGCATAAACAGGCACAAATAATACGGCGAGTTTCCTGTGGGGAACCCGGCGGCCCCCAGTGAGCTGGACTGGGTTTGTTTTCCAGCTCTTTCCCCCTTACAGAGCATCACTAACTGCTGCTGCTGAAACATCTAGCAGGAATTGTCCACCATCAGCAGTGGAGTGCTGTGATGGGGGCTGGGAGAGGTGGGTCACTCTCCTGATTTGATCTGGGCTTTGAGCTGAATGATGTCAGGAGACGTGTGCAGATGTTTGTGATGATAAAGCATCAGAAAACGCTCCCACAAGCACTTTGAGTCAGCGGTCATTTGATTTACTGGATTTTGTTGTGTTGTTTTGTTTGTTTTTTTGCTGTTAAACATGATTTTCTTCCTGATAATCTCACAGCAGCAAAAAATCTCCTACAAATAATTTCTGAGTAGAACCAAAAACAGGATTTATAGGCTGATTTTTCTGGAGCTCTGAAGCCAAAACCGTGATCTGACCTTTATTTTTCAAGGGCTAATTTATGAAAATCTTCTCATTATAATCTTCACCCTCATGATGTTTTCATTTCAGTGGAACATAGAAGAAGAAGAAAAGGAAAGCACGCACGAAATAACGTACAGTAACTTTGTGTGTATTTCAGTCATTTGTGTTTTGAACAATCTGAGGGTAAATGATAAGAAATTATTTATGTTGAGTAAATAAGTAAAAGAACCCAGAAGTGAATCGGTGCTGTTTAGAAGACACTTTGTTTTGAAGAATGAAAGTCATTCCAGTGAAAGTAGTTCACAGACTGTATTTCTTCATCAGTGAGTGAGAGAGAGACAGAGTTTCCAAACAAAACGCCTGTCTGTTTCCACACGTCTCCATGGTGATCAGGCCGAGAGGGCGGTCTGAGGTTCGAGACATCCACCCTTCGTTTCTCTCTCTCTGTCTCTTCTTTTCACCCAGATGTTTTCACTCTGTTCAGTTTCTCCCGGGCGGACAGCTGAACACCGCGCCCGGGTGAAATGCACAAACAAAAGCTCTCATCGTAAATCACACTCATGTAGCTACTTCAGTTTTCAGACACGTAATTCCAGCATAATCCTGTTATTTACAGGCCAGTGGTGGCGGATGATTTAAAAAGGATTGGAATTGTCTTTTCTGAGGGTTTTAATCTCCGCAGGATGTTATAGGCCGAATTGGGCAGAATTGAATTAGCCGCTGTTACCCGCGTTGCATCTGGGGCCGCGTGTCGATTGGCTTTGTTATCGTGAATAGCCACGTGAGCCCAGGTAAATTTGTCTGATTTTAACATTCGTTCGTCTGGCTGGAGTTTCCTCTTACGGGCGAGTGAAGCCCAGCGGCAGGCTGTTCAGTTTCACCGCTCGCGCGGCTCTGGAGAATTATGGCTGGCGGTAATACTCTCGACACGAGCGTAATGAAACTCTTGTTTCAGGTGCCGCGGCGCTATTTCATCCTGTGCTCCCCGTTCACGGCTGTATTAATTAAATATCCATTTATGGCGCCGTATCAATTTATGGCTCGTATCTGCTAGCGCGTACAAGAGCGCGCGGTACCTGCAAACAAGCCCGCCGCTGTTTCTCAATCCCATTATGTCTTTATGGTGCTCAGCTTGAGATGCTGTTGGATGCGATTGATTGGGGCCGAATGGCGCTAAAGAACTGCGGAGCTGCACGGGAGCGTGTGCGCGCTGGGCCAGCTCGCTGCTCTGTTTGAGAGGTGATTTGTTGCAGGGTCACGCAGCTTTTAAATCTCCTCACACTGCAGTCACCTGACAGAGGGCTTCAGGCCTCCCTGCCGCAGGTTATAAAGCACAACACATCAGTCGAGTTTAAAACCAGACCATGCTGCTCTTGGTCAACATGAAGTCAAAAATATTTGAGGCTTCTGTATCACATGTGTGGATGCTGTAGAAGCTGCAGTGTTTGTACCTTGTTTAGAATTTAACATCCACATTCGAAAAATAACTCTGTTAGTAAGCTGCAGTTTTATGTTTCAAACAGAGATGGCGGCCTGCAACGGATTGCAGCTTTAAAACATTTGTAAAACTTAATTTTAATGTGTTCAATTCATTTACTTTAACCTTTACTTTATTTGAGTTGAGTCTACCTAAATGATTCTTGTGGCGTTAACGTAGCGTTGCTGAAAATGGCCAAATGATTTCCAGTTCCCAGCATGCATTGCGAGAGACTGAATAAGGGGGTGAATGTAGAAATAAAGTGTTATTTTATGCTTTTTTGAGCAAGATGAGAAAAGGGGGAAACTTATGAATGTTTAATGTTCTGTTGTGCTGGTGTTTTTAGTGGAACGTTTGGTTAAGAACAAGCTGATCTGGAAACTGAAAACGATCTTGAACTGATGCTGAGGTTAGAAAGCAGCTACGCTGGAAAGCGTCAGTTACTTTAATATACGTTATTCACATGGTGACGTCTGATATCTAGCTGTTAAAGCACCAGTGATTCAGTCGCTTGTTTGGATTGTCTTTATTTTGCTGGTTTACTCAGTTCTCTGTATAAAGCATTTGAGTCTTGTTTGATGCTGCTGTTTAAACGCATCCGTCTGAAATCTTGACAGTAACTGCTGCAGTAATTTAATAGCAGTTGTAACTACGGTATCAGCAAATAACAGCAGATAACAATAGATTTAGAAAGAAGCACTGCCATCTTATTTTAATCACAAATGCTTTATGTTAAAAGGGTTTCAGACGCTGTATAATGGGATGTTAACCGTGTGTGTGTGTGTGTGTGTGTGTGTGTGTGTGTAGCAGCTTGATGCGCTCAGTAATTTTCGGAGGCTCATGTTTTCTAATGATGGAACAGATGAATAACAGAGCACCGTACAAGCCCTCCTCTGGTCTGGAGATGCAGCGTGCGCTCGGGCTACCTGATGCCAATTATTTCTAATCACTTTGAAGAGTTCTCGTCTCAGATTGTTTTAGATTGTTTGACTGATAAAAAGCAGAGAGAGGTAGAGAGAGACTTTCATCGGCAGCCTCTAACGAGACGTCATTACAGTGAGAGACGCATCTGCTCGCCACCCGGTACGTGCCGCTGCACAATTACAGCAATAATTTCGAGTTTAGCGCCTAATAAAACGATGATGGATAGAGCTGAAAGAGGAAAGAGAGAGAGAGAGAGAGAGAACGGAGACGGACTCCAGTGACACTGAGTCTTCACAGCAGTTTGAAAGTCTTCCCATGATTAGCCACCCCAAATGAAGAACTCAAAGAGAGGAAACAAACTTATTTTGTTTGTGGTTCTCTTCTTTTTCCTGTCCGGATTCAAGGGCCATGCTGGTGAACAGGTGCTGATGTGTAAGGGTCTAAAGTTCCACTTACTGCTGCGATGGGGAGATGCCCACCACGCCAGGAGACTCAGAAATGAGATCAGGGGGAAAGCTAAATTTTCCTCCACTGAAGGTTAAAATATGCTAGAAGATTTCAAGCAGTAGATGTATGTGTATTTGCACAGTGTTTGTGGCCCGCTCAGCTGTGAGGTTAGGATGTCAGCCTTTTAGAGAATTACACCTGAATGAAAGTGTTGGTCTGTTTCTAACAGAAGATGTTTGTTGAACAGACTTCCTCTACACTGGAGTTAAAACCGAAGCTCTTATATGTTTCACTGTTTTTAACAAATAGTTCAAATAAAATAAAAAATTTTGCTCCGCACGTGTTTTCCAAACCTAAATACAAATGTTCAGCAGCATTGTCATTATTTTTTATACAGTTAATTGTGTGTGTGCTTGTTCGTGTGTATGCGCTTGGTCGTCTGTGTGTGCTGTACTTCAGGTTTTTGGTCATGTGATCTGACCAGACTTTTATTTCAATTATTATTAGTTCTTACTCTCTGTCATATAAACTTTGTATTCAGTGTATTTAAAGGTAGATGTGTGTAAAGACATGCAGATATGTCCTCAGGCAGTAAATTTAAATGACCAATACGACACTCTAATTTAAACCTGAAAGAAAGATTTGATTATTGAATTATGTTTTAAATGCAGGTCTGCTTCAGAAGAGTTGTAATATAACACAATCACATACAGCACAGTCATACACACAGGTTTTATGATGCTTTTACGTCCAGACAGATCGAATATTTTCAACACATTTGGGTTTTCTGCAGGTTTTTTGTGTTCTGGTCCAGAGCTCGTGTTTCACTGCAGTTAACTAACCAGCAGTTACACACAGCTCCCCACCAGCAGAACTGACAGTAGGTAGTTAGAAGTAGTTTATACTGGATTCCGACAAACACACGCTGACAGATTAATCAGACCCAGACACTGTCTCTCTCTCTCCAGCTATATTGTGTCTAGAGGAAGTGTTTGCCCTCAATGGAAGGCAGATGGTCTCATCCAGAAACCTGGCACACAACTTCACATAACTCACAGAAGCCATTAGACCAAAGACAAAAGGGGCAAAGACGCTGATGTGCCACCTGGGTAGGGACAGACACATCGTGAAATGAAACAGTTGGAAAAATAAATAAATAAGCCCCGAGATGGCCAGAAATGGACTCGTACACAGATTGCCTTAGATGAGCTATTCAAGCACAAAGACTAAATTGCCCCATTTTTCCTTGTTAGAGACGAAGGAACAGTGAACCAGCAGAATTATGTTGTTTCCTAGCTCAGGGTTCTCTGTTTTAGAGGATATTAGCCTCGGTCGCTTGATCTATGTCATATACTGTACGGTTGTTTTCTTTCATTGTGCACGTGTAACGCTGATGTGAATTTTGACGTTCTTTATTGGATGACAGCACACGCGTCAGGTCTCGGGGTCACGCTGTTGTTGTTTAGTGGAGTTTTTATGCCGAGCATTAATTTACTGTTGCTTTCAGACCAACATGTGGACGGGACCGTGAGTGCGAGATGATGTCATCACTATTTTCAGTCATTTTCCTGGAAGAGAGAGATTGTAAACGTTCAGTGCGTATCTGCTGAAAGTTAAGAAGCATGAAGAAACACAGCTCATCAGTGTCATTTTACAGAAAAGTGTACCAGTCAGACGAAGCTTATGTTTGGTCTAGTCTGCTGTTTAGCTATTTCTGTATTTCCGTCATTGCGTCACATCTCAAATGCATGTCTCGACACCCTCGCATTCTGCCCTGTGCTTTATTAAACCATTCCTGAGCACGGCGTGTTGCGTTTTTAGACACAAAGACGCATTCTGTGTGAACGGCCTCATACCCTGAATGCTGATGGACAGAGGGAGGTAAAGGACACGGGGTCCAATCAGATCGTCTCTCATTCTGAGAACTGCACAATAATGGTTTTAAAGGTCAAGACCTGCAGTAGTTAAATAATGAATGCTTTAGTCATTATCACAAATGACACGGACGCCTCCATCCCACCAGAGGCTGGACGCTGATTAGCGCCTGACGCGCGGTGCGTGTCCTCACAGTTAAATGACCTGATAGATCATATTAATGCCGACCGGGCCTCTATTTCCTCCCCATAATGTCCCTTATTTAAAGAAGTACATGACACGCTTACAGGTAAAGAGCTTGTGACCTCATAAAGTAAAGCTGCAGTCGCAGCATGTTTGAGGGCTTCAAAGGGGATCGTGAGAGGAACGTGGACATCAGAGTGAAATGAAGGAAGACGATGATGATGATGTTCAGAAATTGTGCTGAGAGCGACACATTGAACCCTCATCACACAAACATCAGGAGTGAAAAACGCTGAAGTCGCTCGCTGTAATGAAAACAAACTCTCTCGTGGGTCTGAGGTTTCCTAAAATATCGTCAGTTTATTACATCAGTGGTTATTAACCTTATGCAGAAATCAAAGCTGTGCGCATTGTCAGAGAGATGTTGTCCATAGAAATACAAAGACGTTATTTTTCTGTACTTTCCCAAAAGAGCATTAAAGTGATCAGATGTTGCTCAAAGGACTGAATGAAGTTTAGTTTTATTCAACTTTAGACTTCAGAAGTTTTCCATAAAATTCCGGTTCAGGGATCAAATCAGTCTCCAACTCATGTTCCTGGAGGTCCACAGAGCTGCAGAGTTGAGCTCCAACACACCTGAATGTCTGTAGACCTCCATTATCTGCTTCAGGTGTGATTAATTAGGGGTTGGAGATAACTGCAGCTGTGTGGACCTCGTTGGAGAGCTCTGGTGCTAGAATGCAGCGTTTCTGAATGCGGATAGCGGAGTTCTGATCGCTTTAGTTCAGACTGAGATCTTTGACTTCTGCATATATATCTGAGATAGTATCTGAGAATATGAGAAGAATCTGAGATGCAGGAGATGGCAGTCTCATTTTATCACATGTCTAGGAGAAACAGTTTAGAAATATGTATTGCGAGTGTTGGAATAGCTAATATTTTCTTCTAGCTAGTTGTTATGTAACAGCATGATATTCCATCCTATCTTAAAATAGAGTCAAATGAGTCAAGTCCAGTTTTACACAAATGTACCTCTCAAAAATCTTGCCTGTAGGTTTGTAGTGTAAAGTTCTCGCTCTGAGGATGTGGCAGTGTAAATCTGAGACTGCAAAGCTGGAAAACAAGAGTGATTTTCTATCTGCTGTATCTTTGCTCTATTGAATCAGATTTCCTGTGATTCTATCAGATTACACTCAGGGAACCTCACTGAAGCATCACTGAAGCACAGTGTTTCAGAAGAATGATGTCTAATCAGCACGACTCTCCCCGTTGACCATAATGATGATGTTATTGTGCGTCTAAGTGAAGTTGTGTAGCGTGCTAATCACGCGGCTTTGTGTGCTTTCATTAGACAAATGATTCTTATCTGCAGCCGTAATCTGTCCTGAAATTCAGCCCAATCAAAGCTCAGAGTCTCATTGTCGCGAGCTCCTCTGGAAGGCTACAACTGCATTGCTTTGTGTACACAGTACCGTGGTACCATGCTGTTAAAGGTAGGGTAGACAGCATTAGCATAAGGTCCCACCCTCCCTTCAGAGCTTCTTTTAAGCCCCGCCTCCTTTAAAAACACATAAACACATATGTAGTTTGACAGGCACATAGGACTTCCTGTCGTTGAATTTGGACCGAACGCAATGATTGGACAAACATTATATGGTGCTGTGTCTTTCACAGATGATGTATATAAATATAAATGATATGTAAATTATGTATGTATATTTATAAAAATGATATGCAAGTCTGCTTTGAAACAATGCAGCACTGTAAAAAAATCACTTTCCAGAGACATTCCACCAGCCTAACAAAAAGTTTCTGGATAAAAACTGTCTACTCAGCCTTTAGGTTGTATCAAATGTTTATGATGTGACCGCATAAGTCAGAGGCTTTGCTCTGTGTTTATAGCGTCAGAGGCTGTGTTGGCACAGGTTGGCACAGCGAAGCGGCACAGAGATTGGCAGAGTCACAGCGCCCCTGCTGGCCAGTGTCCAGAGCTCAGCGCTCATGCCACAGGTGTCCAGAAATCTGTGGATCTCAGCCAGATCTGAGAACATCACAGACCTCCATCACACGGGCCTATAAAGAGAGCTCAGAGAGAGAGTTCAGTCACACTCTGCAGCTGTCCTCAGAGTGGACACCACCCTCATCCGCAGTGCCAAACTCCGCGCTATTGGCTAACGCTAATCCGCTTGGAGACTGCACATGGTTCCCTGTGAGTCATTTAGCAGAGAATGCTGATTGGTTGTTGGATGTGTTCCTAGCCAATTAGAGTTCACGGGAACACTTTTATGTTTTCAACAGCTGCTATTTTACCGCTCAAAACACATTGTTCAAATCTTTGTTATCCTCCTTGCGAGAGAACTTGTATTTGTTGTAGTCTGGGCCTTGTGTAGTAGTTTGTGTTTTTAAGGATGAGAATGACAAGCTGTCCAATGCTGGCATCTGTCTATTTTTGTCTAGCTTTTATAAAGTGCCAAATAGATTCATTGGATGCACGGAAGGAAACAACATAAGATATATGAAATGTTTTCCCTTTATAATTGTTAAGCCTTTTGTTTTGAAGGTGTGATAACATGTGACGTTGGATTTTATTATTTTAGCATTATCTTAGCATTAGCACACCAGGACAGACCTTTGACTCTCTTTGAAAAGCATTGCTTTAGTTGTTTGGCCTGTTAATTGAGGCTAAAGGCTATTAAATGTCATTGGTCGGAAGCCCAGAATCTGTGGAACTGAGAGCAAGTGTTTCGGGGTCACGAGTGAACTTGGTCCAATCAATGTTTTGTTTACTCTGGTGATATGAGAACAGAATTGAACATTAACTCAATTAGCAGACACTTTCTCCGGAACACGGCTCTCCTAAACCCAACTGAGACGCCCGGGGGCGTACATACCCGCAATTCATCATTCATCGGCTCAACATCCATTTCCAGAGGGGCCACCTTCAATTTACAGAGTGCTTTACACGTGAAGGTTAATCAATAAACAGGCTTAGTTACGAGACTGTAGAGATCCCACATCTAGCATAATCCCAACACGTGGAAAATTGGAGAAGAAGCGTCCATCTAATTCCAAACAAACACCCATCATCGGCTCGTCCGGGGAACCTGGTGTCGAGTGGTTGCGCGTGTGAGTCTGTATGTGTTGACGTCAACATGAAAGTTTTTTCCTGTGGTGATGCGTATCTAAATAAAATGGCTTTCTGATTAAAGATTACGAGGGCACAGGAATAAAGAAATGGCGTGCACAAATAAATCATTTATAATAAACACTGCAATATTCGATAAAAAATGAGAAGGGAATATTTTGGTTTTATTTGCGTAGCAGTTGCCAAACGGAGAACAAAGCCATTGATTGTGTGAACGTCTACCAAGATCACTTGTATGTTACACTCTCTGAATGAGGCCAGTGAGACACAAAGCATTGTGGGTAAGACAGACCATATACAGGCTGAAATTATTACTTTCCACTAATGGAGAAGGAATGAAACAAAAGATTGGATTTCCCTGAACGGAATTTAATTAGATCAGTGATAATTTATTAACTCATGCAAACCTTGTGGTGTAATTGTGTTTAATCTGTGAGGAAACAGTTTCATACAGTTGATTTCTAAGCCTTTAAAAAACATTGGCAGGTCATATTTTATCTTGACATCAAAATACATAAACAACAGCAAAGATATCACAAGTCAACATAGAATATGTGACAAATTAAGCAAAAAATTGTCATGACTACAGTGATGCATTATTTACACTGTTCAGCTTGTGTACTGCTTGTTGTCCTGTCTTTAAATTGTGCTGAAGATCATTTAAGATCATGTATTCTCCATCGATTACAGCGGGACTGGTCTGTGAGCTGTGAGTTTTAACAGTATTTCTCTGAACTTCAGTCTGATCTTGTCTCTGGTTTGTTCTCTCTGTGAGGTCCTGACAAACTTGTAGCGATTAATCTGTGTTCCTCTGTTGGAAATCCATCGATCTGTGTGTTAAGTGAAATCTGCTGCTCCTCTCTCTACATCACATTACTCCCTACATCTCATTACTGACTGCACTGGCTCCTGGGACGCAATAAAACATGCGGTGAAATGAGACCAACAACGGCGTCGCTTCACAACCTTCTTAAATTTTAAACCTTGTTAAACTTTTTAAATCATGTATCATATTAAAAGTAGCAAAGGCAGTTTCGGAGAAGCGGGCTAGCTTTAAAATCATAAGATCCCGCCCTCCCTTCAGAGCGATCTCCAA
>JAZGTJ010006836.1:0-24070 GCA_036877575.1 Botia almorhae
TACTCTAAAACTCATTAAACTTACTCTAAAACTCATTAAACATACTCTAAAACTCATTAAACTTACTCTAAAACGCATTTTAAAATGTGGTAGCTGTGTGAGTCTCACCACAATCCCTTTCCATCTGTTCGTTTACAGCGCTAAAGCGAGTCATCGGGCGCCCCATGCCCAGATCAAGCACCCCCTCTACACCCACGTGCCTGGGTGACTCCATTTACCAAACTTGCTACTCGACCCTATATACACACTCTGATGCCATTTCTAGGAATTCATTTTCTGGGCAGAGAATCATTTTCTGTTTCCATGGCAACAGCCAGATGTTGTGCACATCGGGGCCTTCGTGCTCTCCAGTGTCTGCGGCTGGAGGCATCTGTCAGCATTTACCCTGCGGCAGATTTAAATAGCCGGGGAACAGAAGTTAAGCAGCGGAGGAGAGAAACAGCAGAGAACAACTAAAGTCAGTTTTGGTGCTAAAGAAAAAGCTGAAAAATTAAGGCTTTGTAAACATTTAACCGCCCTGCATTACCCTCTGACCCCATTTGATATTTTTGCCCAAGCTGGTCTCTTTCATACAGGAAACGAGGTTGGCGAGTTATTCTGTCAAGCTACAGAAAACGTCGCAAAAGTTCTTTATATGAGTTCTGTGTAATTTACTAGACCTTCTGAAGCCAAACACACAAACAGATAAAGACAAAAATGTGTGTTGTATGGACTAAAGGAGCTTTGCAGTATAAATTACTGTACTGTCCTTGTATTAGAAACCCACAAAACGTTGTCTTTTGTGTGCCAGAAATAACAAAATAATATGGGTTTATGATGACACGAGGGTGCTCAGATGAAGACCAAACATCTTTGTGAATCTGATCACTGACAGGAAATGTATTCAAATAATAAACTACCCTAATATTATATAATAATATTTTGCCATTCTGGCGAAGAGGAGGTATCTGTACACTGGAGTCCAAGCATGCTTCATGCATGAAAAACAAACCTCACCACACCCTACAAGATAAAAAGACACAAAAATAGTAAACGAGAAGAAAAACAAATGACCTTTGAGGATGTAGAACACGGGCTACAGCCAGACATGAAGTATGGGAACGGTTTATCCAGTGAAGGTTAAAAATCGCAAACAAAACTGATTACGCAGAGCACAATGACAGATTTATGCGTCATTATTCCTTTTAAAGGCTAATATTAGTAATCCTTCAATTTATAATGGAAAAACTGATTCCTAAAAGGTTAAAAGGATTTCTGCTAGAAAATAATGAATTGAAACCATGTAAATGGCGTTTTCAAAAACAAAGACTTTTTGAAAGTGACTAATAAAACTTTTACCAAAGCTAGAAGCTAAAAGTTAAAACATTTATTCACCTGTCGAGAAAGAAAGAACAAATGAACTGTTTATTAAAAACACTCAAATCAACACTGATGCGTTAAAACCATCGGACCCTTGACTTTATACTGTCAATCTTGCTAACGTGCTTTCTTAACACGCGTTATTTAATGAATATCATGAATAGCGGACATCTGCATAATTTATGTATAATATTCATCAATGGTATTAGCCAACCTTGAAGCTTACCTTCATGTCTGGTACCATCTGCCTCANTTCTTAACACGCGTTATTTAACGAATATCATGAATAGCGGATATCTGCATAATTTATGTATAATATTCATCAATGGTATTAGCCAACCTTGAAGCTTACCTTCATGTCTGGTACCATCTGCCTCACTTTAAAGGTGGTTTTCGACCCTGTCAACATGGTTTCACCTAAAAACAGCTTCACACTAACAAGATAAACAGTGTAACTGAACGCGGTTTGGAAATGAAGGTTTAAGCCGCTTCATGCTACAGAAATCGTTTGATCTTCGTTCCGTTTGCATCACTAACGCGCGTTCATGGGCTTCTGCATCCACACAAAACTGTTATGTATAAAAATAAAGGAACTGCGCAGAAATCATCTCTAACGCACATCTATTTTTCTCACAGACGACGCGTTTTTCCATCGCGTTTGTTTACACCCCCTCCGCCATAGTGAAAACGACACGGGCGCTACACAGTAACAAACAGCCCTGAGGACTCTTAAAGGGCCAGTACGAGCAAGAATACTCAATGAATTCCAGTCATTCACCGGGCGAGTGTCAAAACCCAGTGAGCTACCTAAGTAGGCAACATTTTTGGGCCTTCGAAATGCCATACTATCTTACTACTCCTACATGTCTGTAGTATATAGTATGCGAGATTTTTTACGATCAAGTATTGAACAGAGAGACAGGCTGCTTCACAATGACGTCAACAGTAGCTAGCCTACATTCTTAAAACTAAAGGCGCTAACAGGGATTCTGCATGTAGTAAATATTTATAAGCAATAATTATTGCAATGAGGAAACTGATGAGGTGCTTCCCAGCTAACAGAGAACATTTAAGAGAAGTGTTCTCTTAAAGTTATTGAATTGTTCCTGCAGTAATTTTATTAGAACTTTTTGTAAACGTTATACATATCACAAACATTATTCTTTAGTTAGTGGAACATTTTAAAAATGTTACAGAATACAGAATAAAGTTCATCATTCTTATTATCAAGCAAAAAGTTAATACAATGTCTAAATTATTCGTTTAATTATGTCTAATTATATTTACAATCACATCAACAGTTGCCTACGCTCTTAAAATTAAAGGCGGATTCTTCTTTGCCTCTGTTTTTGGCTCCCAAAACGACCTTTTAGTCAGAGCCCTTATAAAAACTAACCTTAGTTTTATTATAATTAAAATGTAATAACAGTTTTTTTTGACATATTGATTTCCATTTCTACAACCCTAGTTTTACTACTAGTAAAAGCATGATTAATTTTCGTAAAGAAATTTCTCAAAAGAACAATTTCCTTCTTACATTTTTATAGTCTGTACAAATAAATGTTTGTGTGGTATAAAGGCTCTCTCAGTGTGTTAAAACGTTTCATAAACATTTTTAGGAGTGTACTGGTGCACCAAAGAGGTTCAGAGGTCTAACAGTTTAACCAGCTAACCTTCTTGTTTATCTTTTATCAGACAGTTTCAGATGATATAACATGCAAAACATATAACCGGTAGTGAGTTTTGCATGCAAAAACTTTTGCACACTCCAGCAAACAACTAATATTAAAGCTTGTTTTAAGTGCACAAAATACAGACGGTTGTCTACAGAGAATTACTATTTGTGGACCACAATCATTTTGTATTTCATAAACACGCCGAAAGCTTTTCGACACCTTACTGACCTTAACCACAGAGAATCAAAGAACCATTCCACAGCAGTGACTCCAAACAGCAGTGAGCCTGACATGGACCGCCTCAGACCAGCATGTATGTGGAGCATCAGAGTTCAGCTGTAGGCTCTAATGCGGTGAGCTGTGTGTGGAAAAGGTTTGCTCGTGAACCCGAGACCTGCGAAGCAAAAACAAATGAAAACCGATACCGAAGATATCAGTGATCCGATTACTAATTCATCACACTCTCACTCTGAATTTATCACGAGCAATAACCCAGATAAACTGGGTCATTTGGCAATCAGAATATAAAGAAGGTTTATAGGGTATATAATAAAGGTATATAATGGCAGTATATAAGGAAGATTATAATGAAGGTATATAATGGCATATAAGGAAGGTATATAATGGCAGTATATAAGGAAGGTTATAATGAAGGTATATAATGGCAGTATATAAGGAAGGTTATAATAAAGGTATATAATGGCAGTATATAAGGAAGGTTATAATGAAGGTATATAATGGCAGTATATAAGAAAGTGAGTTCAAATAAAGATCAGAAACATTATTTTTAAGTATTTAGTGGAGCATTTTAAAAACCATTACAGATTAAAAAAAGTTTGAATATCATTCTTCTTATCAAGCAAAAAAAGTTAATACAATGTCTAAATTATCTTAACATATTTAACGTTTTTGTTCCTTAATGGAAATGTTAGGGAAATGTTCTTTCAACCTAAAATTGTTAGCCGGGTTGACAGAGGACGCTGGAAATTAAACTTAAATTAATTTATCTTGTAATAACGTCAGACGTATCCAAAACAATGAGAATATTTCATACTGCATATTGCGACTGATAGCTTACGTGACATCGTAAAGCTTTTAAACACAAGATGTTAAAGAGATTCCACAGTGAATGAGAGTGTAAAGTAACGGGACCAAGACAAGCCACTGTGTTTAAATACAATGAGAATTTTATTAAAACGGTGCAAAAAGAAACAGAAATAAAACTAATAAAAGTCAGATGCTCTTTCCACCTAGATTGCACAGTCACACAGCCTGGTGTCACCCCTCAAACAAAGAGAAAACGGCTGAAAAGAGCCACAAACTGCCCAGAAGTAATGCACAAACATGAGCGGGTAAATTGCAGTCTGTATATTGCAGGTAAATTGCCAGTTCTGTACATGCAACAGTCTCATGCAAAACAGAACGGGCTGTTGACTGTAGTTCTGTTACTCTCATGAGAACACATAGTATAAAAATATCACGGTACGTCATAAAACCAAAGTCCACTCTATTAAATAAGAGAATTAATTTAGTGTGTAAAAACTGCAGGTGGACAACACCACCATTAAAAAAAACTCAGAAATGTGAATTATTTGCTTTAAAATAGAAATGAGGAAATTAAGGGCGGCCCATCTGTTTGACAACTCACCACGTAGGAAAGAACATCGTGTTTCAGAACTAAACATCCCAAACTTTTGAAAAATCTTACTACAAATATATATTTTTAAATCATAGCATCTCGTCAGATCACTGATGGAGAAATAAGTCTGTTCACAAGAAACTCTCGAGTTTTATGAGGCTTCTCTTAGTCAACCTATGGCAGCCATATGGCCGATACACCCCAAAATACTGACTCCAACTTGGGTTACTGTCCTACAGCAGACCATCGTATCTTTAGAAAACACTGTAAAACTGCTTTTGATTTACAAAAATAACTTGAACATATTTATACAACATTTTTTTATTTTTTAATACAAAAATGTTTGCAATCTTATCGAAGTCCAACACTCAGGATGGCTTGAACGACTTTTCCATTCGTTAAATAAATGGATCTATAAGAAACAACAGATGCATGTTAGAAGAGAACAAAACTTCCTGCGGAGGTTCGCTTTTCATTCAGAGACCATTTCCGCTTGTTTGTGCCTTGAATCTGCGTTTTTGCGAAAGCGCAGTTTACCAGAAGCGCGCACACGGTAAACACACACAAAACACACACTCACACACTGAATTCCTGTAACGAATTAGCACAGTGAAAATCTGATGTCCGGATGAACGAAAATTTATTGTTAAATTACATCGACTCATTTGCCTGCGTCTTATATTCAAATGTGCGTAACCAAAACAAACAAATATAAAGTACTTCCCAAATCCAAAAGCAGCAACATCCTCTTTGTCCCTTATTTACATTGTGAAATTGTAAGCTGTCAGTCTTCTACCGTAACTGACAGAAGAAACCTAAACAAGTGCGCCATCTATTGGTTACAAGTGTGGATAACATGTCAAAATTTTCCTTGGAACAAAAATGGAAACAAAACTATCAACACTTCAGGTTGCAAAAATAATAATATTAATATTAAAAGAATATAAAATTTAGGGCTTTAATACGCAAATGGTCAATAAGATAAAGAACCTAAAGCGAGAAAGCTTTAAACACCAGATATCGGACGATACCGGAGGAGTATGAGAGAATATTATGTTCAGATTTTGTTAAGATACTAGCCTAGCATATTTTAAGTGTGCAAATTAGTGATTCAAATGTTGAAGTTTTAGAAGTGATGTGGCTGTAAGCTGACATGGTTATACAAACATTTGAATACCACTGATTATATTTCAGTGTTTTAGAAGCGACGGCTCATTAGTTCTGCATCTACACTAACTCACATCAGCAATTATTACAGCATCAATCCTCTTACAGTACTAGTAAAGCCCATTTCGTATGAGCCATGAGTTGCTTCAGTTTAAAGGGACAGTCACAAATAAAGCGGTCTATATTAACTCACCCTCGTGTCCTTTTAATCTTGTTAAATGTTTGCTTCTGTGGAACACAGAAAAGTGAATTCTTAAAAAATCTTGACCCAGCTAACAGGGAACGTTGAGACTGTTGGTTATGCTTGCCTAAAAGTCAAAAAATGTTATTGTGGTAAGGTTAGTAGAACGTTTCTTGACCATTATGCAAAAACATTATTCTTAAGCAGTGGAAGGTTTTAAAAAAATTAAACCAACCAATATTGTTAAAACAACATCTAAAAAACCTTTTTTTAACATTTTTTTTAACAGAACTTTAAAAAAAAACCTTTTTAATGTTTTTGTTATTAATGGAAATGTTACAAAAAATATTCCTATAACCTTAAATTGTTAGCTGGAAAAATCTAGAATTCCAGAATTCCGGATTGTATGGAACAGAACGCCCTGGACAATCTGATTGTGTATTCCACTGAATAAAGAAATTGAAGGTGAGTAAATAATAACAGCATTTTTATTTTTGGGTGACTTAACCCTTTAACACAACTAGCAGTCTTTAACAGAGGCTGTACTGTCTGATAACAGCATAACAGGGTTGAAAAGGTTGTCCAAAACTCTATAGATGCACAACGCATCATATAGTTTATAAACTGAGGGACCTGCCAGCATCCCTCTGCGTCCACAGATGCTAACGATTCAGCACTGTGAACCCAGAAGCAATCGCAAGCAGAACGAATGCAGTTCAGCAATCCCCTGTACTAGAGGACTGAACTAAGACTGAAAAGGCAACTAGGAAACAACTGAGTCTGTGCACAAGACAGTGGCACCTGAAGTCAAAACTCTGACCTCTGCGGTCCACACGAGCGGAGATGCTAACTCCACCTCCAAAAACGAGAACACAGCAACATAACAGTCTCATCGTGGTCTTATTGAAATATAAATATATACATTTGCACGCGTATCACTGGGACATCATAAAAGTGCTCAATTTTGTGCAGCGAAGTCCATCGGCTCCTCTGCCATGAGTGACTGGGGCAATAATGTGCTGTTTTGGAATAGAGCTCCAGTAAATTTTAGAGTAGTGGACCTCAAAGTCAACAAGGAACATTTTGTTTGGTGAAGCAATAACATTTGAAGTGGGCGTACTTCAAAACTGTCAGAAATGGTATTCAACATCAGCTCTCTTTGACCTGCGAGTACCTTATTTGACTAGAGCTAATGTGTTAAGAGAAACCTCAGTATCATGACTGCACAAGGTACCATTTGTGAATAAAATGGGCATCTGATGTGTTACTATAGGGATGGGATCACTGAGTTCATGTTTTACAGACCATTAGATTCCCTTCAGAAAGGACAACGTATCTTTGTTTTGCACAAATTTAAAAGGTTTTGCACGTTATTTTAAACGTTTCCAAAACGTAGTTCTATTCCAAAACTGTTCCTAATATGGACATTATGCGTGAATTGGCTGAAATTAAGCGAAACCTTCAGCTGCTAAGGTTCGACTCCACGTGCTTGATTAGAAGTTCCCTAATCTTGGAGGAAGGAAGTAAGCACCATATTAGGAGACATCAAATTTGAGACGCCAGGTATGACTTCTAAATGTATGCAGAATAAAGTAACAGTGTTTCAAAGTAAAGCAGGGCCAATCTGGCCAACACTTATTTTCAGTTAACATTGTGTTGTTGGTTAAAAATTTTCAATATGGCAAATCGAAACTCTACGTGATCCCATTTCTAAATGTCTATTTTATCGAAGCGCAGCCCATATAAATACGCATTTTCTGGTTGTGCTTAACGTGTTTTCTGGGGTGCACACGTGTTCGTGTGATGCAAAACAGCATATCTATTGCCTGCGCTCTACATTCTTGCCACTAGGTGAAGACAAAGAGACAGGTATAAGGACTACCAAGATCAAGCAAATATGGGCGGAGCTTGAAGCTCCTGTCTTTAAGCCACAGCAAATGTAAAACAACAGCAGTTCCATTTCCACAGCCAATCATCATTGTCCCCCCAGCCACCGAGTCTCTGTGACTCAGAAAGGTCGATCTTGCCTTAAAGCAAGATCCACGCAAACAGGAAATGATGCGCCTTGCGTGGCGGCTCCAGTGAGTTCTTCAGGAGAGAAGGCGGAGCCGATTTTCTATTCAAAACCGGTGGATAACTGGCTCCGTTTCCCTCCTCTTCAACTCTTCTCTGTAGCAGTAGGAGCAGTAATTGCCTGTCTCTGGGTGGCCGTAAAAGTTGCAGGTAGGTGTTCTGCATCTACTAGATGGCAGGTTAGCCAGGCCACCTGCACTGCCTAGAGAATAATGCCTCACAGGCATTGTCCCACTGCGGCTGTCCAAAGTAGAGCGCAAGTCGCGCAAGCCGTTTGTGTACCCTCCTCCGGCCGGTTCGGGTGGGTATTCAGTCCCCAGGTCATGTTCATGGGGAAAAGACGTCAAGCAGGGTGTGATACGGGATGGGCTACCCACAGTGGTCGAGGGTGGGTGGTACTGGAGATGGGGAGGGCCCTGTGCTAGGGGGCAGTGTCGTGGTAAAGTAGCATAAGATGGCAGGCCGGGGTAAGAGGAAGGAGCGCCTCCTGCAAGTTGTCGTCTTGTATCCATGTAGCCCTGCATTTGCAGGTGCCGGGTCAGTGGGGTAGAAGACTGGTCAATAATGGTGGGTCTGGGGATGCGGATCACACCAGAGTACATTACTGGGCTGAAAGAAGAGGACTTTGAAGTGTTGAAGGTAGGAGGCGAGTAGTCCGCAGGTTCTTCCTTGCTTTCAAAACTTTGGTAACCCAAATCCGGCCCGTCCTTTCTCAGCTGGGATTCAGCCGTTGTTGTGAGACCCCCTGCTGCTTTCCGTTCGGCTTCTCTCCTCTGCTCCTGCTCGGAATGGAAGCGCTCCTCTGCGTCCACCAGGTAGCGCTGGATCATTTCCTCTTGGAACGGCTGCCGGTTGCTGGTGGTGAG
This sequence comes from Botia almorhae, assembly GCA_036877575.1. Taxonomy (NCBI): domain Eukaryota; kingdom Metazoa; phylum Chordata; class Actinopteri; order Cypriniformes; family Botiidae; genus Botia; species Botia almorhae. The sequence continues at coordinate 8,962 of JAZGTJ010006836.1, forward strand.
CACTGCGGCAAAGATGTACTTCCTATCTCCCTGCATGGCGGATCGGAGAATGCCGAGACTCACTTTCACGTCCGAACTGTATTTAAAAGTGTCGCTTTCCGAAGAGCAGTTTCCATTATGCCGCTCGCTGTTCGAGGACGGTGAGCCCTTCCCAGAGTCCTCAGAGCCGGTCTGAATAGAGGGACAGCTATCCTTACTGTCCTTGTGACCTCTCAGAGAGCCTTTCTTCTTCTCCTGACCCTCTTGTTTGCCTCCGCCCACACCTGCCGTCTTCCCAGTCATCAGTCCTCCCACATTTTTCTTCAGTTTACTGCCCAGGCTCTTGCCGAAGCTACCCAGCTTGTTGGCAACAGAGTCTGCACGTTTCTTGTCCTTATCTTTGTCCTTTTTTCCCTTCTCCTTGCCCAACGTGCCGGTCGTCCCTGCTGAGCTGTTACTGGACGAGCTCGAGGAACTGGATGATCCACCACTTGTTTTGCCAGTTGTTCCACTGGTTCCAGCAGCACTGCTGTCTCCGTTTCCATTGGAACTGCTGCTGACAGACTCTTTATCTGACTCTCCGGAGTCGGGCGGGGTGCGGGCATCTTCTCCTGCAGACGCTGTGGGTGACTCTGGCTGGGCCAGTGGGGCCTGCTGTGGATAAGGACAAATAAAGGTCATACGTGCTGGAAGACTGAGTTGTGATACATAATGCAAGCCACAGAATGACCACAGAATAACCGTCTGCCAAGTTCATGAATATCAAATGTTAAGAGCGGAAAGCGGTTTAATCAAAGAAATCAATCATAAACATCACAAACTCTAGTTGTTTAAAAGATAAAACTGTTTATGAAGGCTCTCCTCGTCTGCCATTGTTCAGACTAAAGACGTGCACAACAACTAAATAAAGCTAATTCATGACAACACCACAGAAATGATACACTTTAAAGTCAAATGTCTGAAAGACATCTAAGGCCAAATTGTGTTAGCAAAAGGAAACAATCGAGTAAAGTCAAAATAAATGGTTTAGTTAAGGGTTTTGGTTTAATTACTCTTATCATGTTAAAACAAGAAGCTCACCTGTACCTCACAGGGTAGATGAAGCCAGCTGACTGTCATGTAGCTGTGCAACAGATGCAGTTTGGCCTCCAGAGATAAAGTCACACTGCAACCAAACGACAGGCAGGTCAAAGCACTGATATACAAACACAAGCTGCAACCGCACGCATTAACTGCCTTTGAAAAAACAAACATGCAACAGACAAGCATATTTTATTAAAAACGCATAGATGATGTAGAAAGTAACCAATATTGTCTCACATGAACATTGCCTCTCTTGAGTAACCTGTGCTGAACTTAATTATCTGTTAAGTTAACGGAACATTAACGTTAAACCTACATTTCCAAACGTAAAATACAAACAACTGAACTACAGATGCAACCCGGCCGACCCTGAGCTGTTTGAAGACCTCCATGTAACATTCACAGCAAGCATTTAGCGATAATGTGTATTAAAGAAGAAGAGTCGCTAATCTTGAGCATTGGCCAATAGCGCACAGTCACAGCAGTCCCCTGAGGGCCAATACTGTCATTATGGTCTGGCATTACTAAACTCTGCTGTAAATAAGTACAAGTTGAGTCATTTGGCACTACATGGTGTTGTCAAAATACCCCAAATACTTAGAAACATTCCTATGTCTGTAACTCATAAGCAAATCTGGTATGTGGACACGACATTACCGGAATGTTCCGGATTTAAAACAAGTGATATTCTGTGTGACGGGCTGTTGATCAGCACAGAAAATAATTCAGACTCGTCTCTCAAAACAAGCATGAATCATGTGAAGTGATGGACTGATAATGGAAGTCTCTAGGGAAAATCAATACACTGAAATCAATATTAAAAGACACAGTTAAAAGGTGTAGGCACATGAGGAACAATAACCTAGTAAACACGTGACTAGTTTGTTATTTTAACTTCTGTCATGGCCGTGTAAAGCTGGTTAAGTGGTAACTTCTTGCACAACGCACAAGATATCAGAAAAGTACCATTTACAGAAGAAAACTCCACCGACAGGAACTGATCTAGAACAGTGAACCCACCGCTGAAATAGTCACTGAGAGAACCTTCTTGAAGGCCTCGTCTTAAAGACTTAAACCATCAGTGCAGTGTAATCAATAATACACCACAGACACTGTTAATAAATCTCCTGTAACACTCCAGCTAGGAATTTTAGGTTGTAACAAGTTTCCCCAACGTTTCCATTAGGTATACAAAAACATTTATTTTTAAAGTTCTATGTTAGAATGTCTAACTTTTCAGACGTAATGACGTCGTTGGTTATTTAATTGTGAACGTTATTCAAATGAATTCTGTAATGTTTCACTAAAATGTCCCACTAAAAACTAAATATACAAACATTATTCAGCGTTGTTCTTATTATATATAATGCTAAGAAAGGTTACTACGGCGTCACTGCAAGAACAGGAAAAAAAGGTTTAGCGAATGTTATCAGAATTCACAAGCAACGCTCACAAGCTACGTTCTAAGAACGTTCCTTGTTAGCTGGGACACAGATGAGGTGAATGAAATGTCTACCTTGCTAACATGACATTGTCGTTGTCATCTTTCCCCCATTCCCAGTCGGCTCCAGGATCCACAGCAAAGTGAAACGGCAGCATCTTATGATCCGAGTCTGTCAGAGGGATCACCACTGCGGACATTCAAACAAAGATCATTGGCTTTCTAAGTAACACCCCGTCCAATCCGCATTCGTTATTTGGCTTTAATTACTTACAAACACACAACACAATATTTAAGCAAACCCTTGAAGATCTTTCTGAATACAGGGAACAGATGTAAACACCGTAACCGATTGCTAGGGCTGTCTTGTTTGTCATGTTTTTAAACAAGAACAAACTGCATTTCCTATATAAATGCAGTAAGATTTCTTACATAAAAACCCTCCTCACCTTGTTCTTTGGAACTGTCCTTTTGCTCCATTGAAACCAGGGCAGAGAAATGTGCCTGATCGTAGGCCAACACGAGCGGAGAGCGATGACACTTGTTAGCTGGTACTTCCAGAGGAAGGAAAATCCCTCCAAATGGGATGGGCGCAAAAGCTAAACGAATCACAAACAAACCTTCAGCTTGGCTTAGCAAGGCAAGCCTACAAAATAATCATACATTACTATTGTCGAAAGTGAGATATTCCGCACTTTGCCGTATTTTTTTTCAATTACGTTTAACAGAAATGTGAGTTCAAAAACACTGTTTCCACGTCCGTTTTCCATCCTGTCCCTCAGCCTAAGTAGACAGTTTTTCCCTTTAAGAATTCTGTATGCAAATAGCCACTGTTACGATTGGCTATGCTCAAACCATACGTTTAAAGCTGCAATCTGTAACCTTTTCTAGTTAAAAATAAAAAAACATATTGAGCAAATACATGACAGTGTCCAAAACGGGCTCCTTACCCCGATTCACAACAGTAAATTTATAATAACGATTTATAATTTGGGTTCGACTTCCTGGGAAATGCCAGTCTGGCTTCAATTGACTTCAACATACGTTAAATAAAAGGATATAATGCAACCTGCTGTTTTTGTTTCGAACTGCGATAGAGGACACAAGTTACGGATAGCAGCTTTAAGAAGAAAAGGAAAACAGAAGCACAATGGCAGGGAGTTTAGTGAGAGGGATTCATCATGACCCGAGGCTGTTCTTCTTACCTTCTCCTCCCGAGTCTCGTAGCATGGTGTCAGCCACCACCACGATGGGTCTGCGGAGCACATGAGCCAGAGCGAACACATGAAACTCCTCCAGACTCTCGTACACAGGCTCCTCCTGAGATTCACCACTGCACGAAACGACAACACTCACAGCATGAGCGTCTGGGCTCACTAGATGCCACTAACTTCCATTATGAAAGATGAAAACACATGTTTTCAGATAGTGACAAACCCGTTGCTGCCGTTGGTACTGTAGTGGATTCTGGGTTCACTGGATGCCAGTTTCAATAACTCATTCCACTCCTTCTGCCACTCTTCTTCTGTGTACACCAGCCCTGACTGCGCGCGCACACACACACACGCACACACACATATATATCATTTTGTAGCTTTCCTAATTACATTTTGCTTCTCATTAAAAAGTTAGAAAGCAAATTGATTAGGATTGGACAATATATTGTAGCCATGAACCGATATCACTTAATCATTTATTTTGTTTTAATCTAGTGCTAAAGGATCGTTTACCGCAAAATTCTACCGTCATTTACTCATGTCATTCCCTACCTGTATGACTTTCTCCTCTGAGGAACACAGAAGAAGATATTTTGAAGTACGCTGGTAACCACACAACAGTGGCACCCATTGGCTTTCATTGTATGGACACAAAACCACCGAGACATTGAGAAAGTGTTTTCTTTTGTATTCCACAGATGAAATGACATGAGGTTGAGTTAATTATTGATAATATTTAGTTTTTGTTAACCCTTTATGAGCATGTCGATAAGCACCGTTTCTTTAAGAGCACCTTTCAGAATGACCAAACAGATACAGTTCTCTGACCTCTTTGTTCTGCATGGTTTGTTGCCATCTCCACCTGCGCTTTAGGGCCTCTCTCTCCTGCCCGTGATCCATCAGTGCATAGAGAGACTTCCTCAGCATCAGGTCTCGATCGTGGAAGCCCCACATACCTGCATGTTATAAAAGAGCAACAGAGGAATTTAGTTTACCCAAAACTGAAATTTCTATCAATGTTAAATCCCCCTTTTGTTGTTTCAACCCCGTATGACTTACTTTCTTCAAATAAACACAGGAGATTTTGGTCAGTATATTCAAACTATCAGCTGTAATCACCATTCAATCTTTTTTCATTCAATGAAAGTGAATGGTGACCGAGACTTAATGGTCTAAAATCTCAAGAGGAAAGTCTCAAAGGTTTGGAATAACATGAGGATGTTATTGGTTCAGTTGTTTTACTCACCCAGTGAGGCTGCATGTAACAGACAGTTTCCATCTCCACTGGTAGCCAGAGGCAACAAGCTCTGACAGCCAGTTCCCAAACGCGTCCACCAGTTAAGCCGCCCTATTGAAAGACAAAGTGCTGACAATTGTATTTAAACACCTAAAGATGGGAGAGGCAATAGCAAGCTAGCCTTGAAAGCGTAAGATCCCGCCCTCCCCTCAGAGGGCTCTCCAAAGCCACGCCCCCTCCAACACACATTAACGCATTACATAGTTTGACAAGCAAGTAGGACATCCCATAATTGCATTTGGACAAAATTATATATTTATATAAATAGATTTAGACCACTTGATTTAGTAATTTATATCAGAATGTGAAGAGTTTCAACCAGCAACAAAAAAAAAAGTAATTACTTAAAAATCTTTCTGCTTTCTTGCTTTAAAAATTAGCTGCCTACAAAGGCAGCATTTTAAGGTATCATACGCACACTCCTGTTCCAAAAGGTAGGCTGCATGTTTATGCCATTAGGATGCGTTGTCTTAGCCAAATTGTAAGTTACTTTGCATGGAATTCAATCCCATAATGCCACTGTGACAAACACAACGGTAAAACACACCCTAAATGACATCATTACACAAAGCATTACTGTAAAACCAAACTAATATTTGGTTCAGATTAAACCTCAAAAACTCTTTAGGAGAGAAACGGGAAACTTTTGAAACAGAATATAGACTAACCAGCGTTCTCCAACGCCACCATCATGGACTGCTCAATGAGATCCCTCTCGATGAAGCCACGGAAGTCGTCCCTGTAAACGGTCAGATCCGGCAACTGGAAGGTGCAGAGCGGCGTGTCCAGAAGCGGCTCGTTGACGCCGCCCGTGCTGGAGACGTGCGACCGGGCCAGCGACACGATAGTGGAGCTCGCGTGCGAGATTCCTCTCGAAAGTCGTTTCTCTGTGGCTGCTGCCATGATACATGTTAAAATTACTGCCAGTTCTGGAGAACATAAAACTGAAAAACTGGTGACTTATTACTAGTGCACCAATCCAGATCTGCCCTCTACGTTTCTCAATTGGATGAAAGTGTTAGTCAGGTGAGTGTGGGCAAGGCTTGACAATAGCATCATATGAGTAAATCATTCACATATATTGTGAAACACACGGTTTGAGAATTGAGGTGTACCTTGCGCAGCCTCGTCCTGGCGATGCAGGAACGGTCGTGCCTGCCGGGTCATCTCCTTCTCAACAGAGGGGTAGTCTCTCTCTTCAGTAAAGGTGAGGTTACCTGCATGCACCTGTCTCAGCTGCTCGAAGTCGCTCAGCGCAGCTGTGAGGTCCCAGTTCTTGCCTGCGAGGAGAGCCAAGTTAAGAAAAACAACAAAAGGTCAGAGTTCAACTCCACCGTCACTCGGGAGTTTAAATGTTAACTAAACGTCATTACGGAGAGCAAAAGTTAATGACACATTCCGCTACAGCGCTCCGAGTAAATACTGTCACACTGTAAAGTGTGCATACTGTGAAGTGTGCATACTGTGAAGTGTGCATACTGCGAGACTACATATTTAACATGTTCTCTTATCAACACAGTGTGTTGCTAAGCAACATGCATTGGGTTTCCTTTACCTTACTGCACATGTTCATATAGATGCTCCTATAGTCAGTTGATCATAAAGCTGTTACATAAGGTTGTCCATCAACAGGACTGAGAGAACTGTATACTATACGATGTGCTGTATAGTATACAGGGTGTTCTACTGTACAGTTTATCCAACCATATGTGGCTCATGTGTAGTATGATTTAAAAACAAGCAAAAGATTATTGTTGAGTCTGATCACGGATGTGTGTTTATTTTACAACTATTTTACTATCTCCAGCTGTGCTTTTAAACAAAGCTCAAACAATCCAAATGTAAAGTCGCAGCTGCATTTTAATATGTGCTATCTAAGAAGTTCTAATCAGGTACCTTTTTTATTTGTAAAGTATTTAATTTAGTTTATTATAAAAATGTCATTTTAATTTGCATAGTATACAAACCATTATAGAGTACATGGTACAGAATAGAGCACATTATAGAATTATAGAGTACGTGGAATTGCATATATTCTATATCACAAAATAATAAACCATTAATATGATATATAAATTTGGTCATACAGCCCACATTGATATTAAAAGACTGACACCTCTCTGAAGTAAACAGTAACAAGCAAGCAGAAGAGAGAGAGAGGAGGAACATGAGGAACAGCCACCAGCTCACCCTCTAGCAGGTCTCTGGCCAGTCCAGGTTCAGCTCCAGTAGAACGGACAAAGTCGGATAGGACTGCGTCCATATCCAAAGTCATGTGATCATGAATTTACAGTGCGGAAGGGGGCATCAGGACAGAGAAAAACTGGAGAAAAACTCTCCCTTATACAGAAAGCAACAGTTTGGCCACACCTGGAGAGAGAAGAGAGAGAGAATCAGCAGAAAGCCCCAAGCTCCAAGATTTGGCTGAGTGCACGGTATTGGCGCGCAGTACTGGAGATCTGTTGACTCCAGCAGTCATGTGTGACCTCTGCTGCAGCTCAACACGGCGGATTTTGCATGGAAGAGAGTTTGCGGTTCATTGAGACAATCAGAATGATGCAGCCGCGGTTTAAAACATGCTAGTTATTTTTATCCAAATTGAAATTCTAATTTATTTGCTAACAAACAAACCACAAACAGACATTCAACTACTGATCAAACACAGCTCCACGCGCTGGACTTCTTGAAGTCGGAAAGCTTGTACAAGCTTTTGCATTGTTAATGCAAAAACACAACCTGGGCACATTTGGTGTATAAACATATTTGCAAGAAATGTAAACATACTCTAATAGTCGTTCTATTGTTATGCACTTTTTATGAATATTATTTATTCAACTGCACTGTATGTGGTTTGTATTTTTCACCTTGCTACTCGTACGTTATTATTCTTGTTGTGCCACAGATGATGTTGGGAAATGTAGTTTATCATCACAAAAGTCTGTTGCCTCATACACCAGCTAAATTAGTAGTGTTTTTAGTTTTAGAGTTATTATTTATCAATATCACCTAAAAAACTAGAAGACATTTAAATTTCTAAGAACATAAAAAAACAAACAGCACAGCATAAAACATTCTGATGAAAAGAGAGTCAGCAGAAGAGGCAGTGCACTAAAGCACTAGCTAACAATGGCACTACATTACCCATAATGCCTCTCTCAGTGGAGCAGCTCAGAGCAAATATCAATGATATTTTGAACACTAAGTGTACTGGAAACACAAAATAACACTTTACTTGCAATGTGATAAGGTTATGCGACAACAACATAGCGCACTACAGTCTGCAACGCTTGGTGTATAATGAGGACACCTATGCTTCCTATTTTCTGAAACATACTGCCTACTACCCTCTATACTGCGCAGTATACTTTATATAGTAAGCAGTAAGTCAGTGTCGTATTCAGAACGTACGATGACACACTGCTGTTTATCATGCCTCACAGGTTTGCTAACAGATGTCACCTAGACATGATGACATTCATCTGTCTGCAGTTAACATTTCTTCACCCCTCCCTAGTGTACTCCTGACTCCATACTCCCCTCCCCTCCTCTACACCCAGCATAAAGGCAGTCAGCTCTCTGCATGTGCTGCGACGGGAATAAAGGGCCTTTTCAGTGAGCCGGTGCTTTGATTTTTGTTTGCCAGCTTCAGCAAAGCGAACAGAGAAGCAGCTGAAACTGGAACATCATTAAAGGTGCAATCTGTAACTTTTTCTGATGAACAAAAATCAGTTAGGAAACAAGTGCATAACAGATTAGCACTCAGAACGGTCTCCTTACCGTAACGCAATTTGTAATGGTGAGTTTATATTAATGACGTATTATGTAAGCTGTCGGGTCGTATTTTTGTCGAATGTCAGTTTGACTTGTGGTTACGTTATGTCTGTAAACAGAAAAAAGATCCAGCTACTAAATCGTGTGTGGGGGTGCTGAAACGGTGTGGCGTTTGTAGCTCGTCCTCGTAGCAGTTTAGAATTTAAATTTAGACCGCGGCTTTAAATGGCTCTATCAATACTGCATATTAGGAATTTTAAGGTCTGTATCTAGCCAAATGCATCTAATCAGACTAATCCAATGGGTGGATAAGATTAATGACTAAACACACTACCTATTAAAGCTCAAAAGAGACATAGAGTGTTAAATAAAGCTGAATGACTCACCCAGTAGCTTACAGCTCTCTTTAAACTAACCAGGCGCCTTTCAAAACATTAGTTAGAGTGAGTCAACCGTTTCTAATGGCATGAACAAATGCAACAGCAGGTCCACAGGCCCAAGCCCTCAGCAGAAGGTCACAAGTCCATCTCAATGCAGCTAAACACTGAGAAACCACCCAACAAACACAGGTGTTAAAAATACATTTTATATACACAACTGCTCAAAAGTTTAGGCTCACTGAATTATTTCTTGTGATCTTAAAAATCTTTAATCTGAGGATGTGTGTGCAAATGATTTTGTAGACAAAAATACAATTGAGCAACATATTGATTTCTGTCATTCAAAAAATTTAAATTGTATTTTAAAAAACTTGAAATTGGTGATCTGAACCAAACACTGAAGACAGAAGCAGCTAAAAAAGTCCAGCGTAGACGGAAAATTCTTCCGTTTAAAAGCATCCCCACACCTCAAAAAGCTGGTTGATAAAATGCAAACAAGGGGACATTTTTTGCTACTTCTATGCAAACATTTTTGACGACGCTAAAATATAACACAGCTTGATTTATTTTCAATTTCCTTTAATCACAGCATAATTCCCAAAATGACATGGTGTATTTGGTGTATTTTTACATAATCAGTAAGGAATATTCCAACCACGAATTGAATGCAAAAAACATATCTTCGATTGACAGCTCTATGAGCGCATGTCTATCTTGGGTTTCGGTTTACTACTCAAAGATAATTTAACATCTCAGGTTCGGTGCTTTGCCGAGAACCAGAGAAAACAACTAACAAGGACACCTGCATGTGTACATGCTTATGAGCAAGTCAGATGACCTCTTAATTTTCCATTCACAGCAACATTATGACAACTGGGTTTTGGCAGAGACACCTAGGTGACGTACACAGGCAGCACCCAGCCCCACCCAACAGATATTTCTGCACTGGCTAGCCGGGCTTTTGTTTGTTACATAATGTGTGTTGCAGCCAACATGTGGGTGCTTTAAGACAGCAGGATCACTGAAACAGACACACACACAAACACACACGAGCAGAGGTCGATGCGGTTGTGTTCGCTTTGAGCACTGGACTCACTGTAGCCCTCTAACCTACATGATTGATGACTGCAAATAAGAACGTGTTAAACTGAAAACAGAGGATTGCAAACGGCTGATGGAAATAACAAATGCTTTAAACCGTAAATCCTGAGCAAAGTAACTTATCTAGCTGGATAATATAGATGTGCATTTGTTCAAAAAGTCTTGAAAAGGCCGAAGCAAAATGCTAATTGTTTAGCATTGACGCACGCAACAAAACTTGTACATCATTTGTTTGTCAGATGTCAGCTTTCCTGTGACAGACCTAGTTTATTATAGACTTATATCTTATAATATCACAAACTGAAAAATAAATCACTTTTTAAATAATAACATGCCAAAGAGTGGATGAGAACTTGACTCATGTTTGACACTTAAAAATTGTCATGTCACGCCTGGTCAGGACATTGAGAGAGAGCGACAGGTAACTGCTCTCCTTACTCAGAACAGAATGTTTGAGAAGCAACAAAAAACACAGCCAATACAAACATATTTGATGCTCAGGAGTGAAGCGTTATTTCTGCCCCACTAGCAGCACTAAACAGAAATATATAATAAACAAGACAAATGAACACAAACACTTTATTAACAGATTGAAATGCTGTTTAATGCTTCTAGTGGCCCAGAAAACACACATTTCATGTCATACAGCTACGGGGAGTAAGATTTTACAGCACGCCCAGCTAACAATTTTAGCTTGTAAGAATGTTTACCATAACATTTCCATTAAGTAATTAAATGTTGTTTTGGAAGTTCTAGGAATGTTTAAAATGTTTTTAGACATCGTATTTAGGTTACTGCTTGTGTATAAGAACAAGCAGCAACCTAACACTGCTTGTTCTTGTAAAAGTTTTTGATATGTATGATATATATAATGTTAAAAAAGTTCTGCATAAACTTTAAGATAACTTTAGAACTTTAGCTAATGTTCTAGGAACATTCTTTGTTAGCTGAGTAGAGATCTCAATAACAGCCATACTCAGCAATGAAAACAGAAGCCAAGCGACCGATAATAAAAGCCGTTTTGTTTTTGCTGGTTAGGACCTAAACTCATATTTTTTATCTTATCACATGACAAACAATATGGCAAGTCAACAACTGAGCAATAATCACGATTCTGTCTAAAGAGTGTAAGACTGCTCTGAATGCATGCTCTGACCAGTCCTGCCTGCTGCTCCTTCCACACACTAAACTGGGACATAAACTAATACCTAGTACTGCCAGAAAAGAAGTATATACTCTTCCCGGCTCAAAGAGCTTCAGTCATTTTACTACAGCTCTAGAAATCAACAGCTCTTCAAGAGTCGACTGTTCATACCTCCCCACTTGTTATTATGGCTGGCTGATACTTTAACAACACATAACATATCAGCAATGATTTTTCTGGGAAAACTAGACTGGTTTTATGCTAAGACAGATGTTTTAATACCGACTCTGATTTAAACTTCAGTGGTTAAAACAAGTGTCCGGCGTAACAAGTTCTGTTTTAATAAAACGGTATTTAGAGCGCAAGGCACATAGCAATATACACAGATCTGATGAGCTTAGCAAACATAACAGCAGGAGGCGTCCGCAATTCTTTTACAACAGACACTGGAGGCATAGAGTTATTACATAACTGCTAGTGTTTATTAGTGTAGCAGAGAAGAGACGGGGCTCAAAAAAACTATTTTACAGCCTCTCGCTACCACACCGCCGCGGCGCTAGAGAAGGGACATGAAAAGACAAGACGCTATCTGAAAACTGAAGCTAATGGGCAGTCTCAGGAGGTGGGGTGTGTATGCTCACACCCCCGGAACAGCATAATTATTCACCGTAGGCCATTAGGTCAGGCGGCATCACAGATATCTGCTCTTCAGCATCCTGTCAAGCCCTCATTAAATAGTCATTAGCACAGCACCAAACCGACTGTTAGAGCCACTCGTCAGTGGTTCATTTGCAGTTTAGCAAACGTGCTAAACTGTCCAGATCCATACCCCAGAACTACAAATCAATGTGTTTCATTAGTTTTCTCTCTTCTGCCGCCGGTCATAAAGACAGACGAAATAAAACAAGAAAAAGCTCAGGATCTGTGCTGCTCTGTTTCACATTCTCCGTCTTAAGGTCACGTTAAAGATGCAAATGTTATCTTGCATTGAAAATCTTGCATCTAACCTTGAAATAAAAAAAATTGGGTTGTAAGCAAAATGAATACTCACCAAGCACCAGATATGAGTAAAAATAGATTTTGGTGAGTTATTGTTGGCCAATAACTGCATCATAACAATGGTGAATCATAAAATGGCAATCTGACTCTCGCTGATGTTTGTAGCACAAGAAAATCTAATTAAAGACATGCAAACTGACTACAGAAGAAACCATAAAGCTGCTGGTAAATTTGCCATTTAGGTAAAAGCTGTGAAAAGAAAAAGATGCCTAAACAAATGTATTTTTCCTCCCAAACTTCATGAAGTCATTGGTGTGAAGTAGGTCAAAAACCAGACAACAGAGATTTCTTTGAAATGTAAACATCTTATAAACATCTTCAAATGATCTCTGGGACCACATCTGTCAACATATGTCCAGGTTCGTATTATCAGCAGTGTGACAAACAGAAAAGTATCTTCTTGACTTTCTTTGACATATAATCATCGTCCAAAACACACAACGTACGAGATGAAGTCTGCAAAACAGACAGCTGTGAGGGGAAACAGAGGAGAAAGAAATCTGGCAAACCCTGAGCTATGAATACCACAGAACACAATGGCCTTCACTGATAAGAGAACGAGACTTGCCTGCAGCCACAAGTGTAACGATATTCTAACCAAAACTAACCTTTCACATGACTAGAGTCAGAACTTCAACACAACTCTCAACACGAGCGTCTCCAGAACATCTGGACATTTTCTTACAATGATCAACCTGCGGATAATGAAGCAGTTTATTCCAAATCCGATTTTGGTCTAATCCCTGGAGATGCTGTGTCACTGAGTTCAAGGAAACAAAGTGTGTGTATACTGTAAATTAAATTAGCCAGAGGCTGATCTACAACATTTACAGAAGGCAGCACCTTTTAAACAGTATAGAGGAATACACGTGCTTATGTCTACTTACTTTATTGAATTATGATACAGATGCTTAAAGACAGATTCTGGCCCTTTAAACTTGAGAGAAAGCTCACATTTTTGCAGAATTTAAAGTCTGTCACTCACTTAACACTTAGTTTATTCAGCATTCACAAAATGTGGCTGATCCAACGGTTCTTTCATCTTCCAATCAAGATAACAATGTTGCTATCGCCTCATTAACCTTTTTTACTCGTTAAATGTTAAGTATTCAAATCTGCAGAATTCCCCCAAAATAATCGGCAAGGAAAACCCACAGGTTCCATTTGGGTCTTTTCCACCAGCAGCATAGCGGCGGTTCTCTTTACAGACTGCGGTGCTGATAAAACACTGCACGACAAAAACAATAACAAGAATTATTTTTCAATGGCAAACAATCATCGTTTTCACAGCGCCAGTGGATCTATGCCAACCTAAACTAAACATGCTGTGGATGGGGAAGCGTACAGTCCAGTGTGAACATGACTTCACAAACAGGTCTTGGTGAAGGAGTCGTCTGGGCCTTAATGTGAAGTGAAAAAATCACGTCAGACAGCTTCTGTCATCTGGAAAATGTACAATGGCCATTGTGCTGTGGGAACCTCACTGTGGCTTCTACAAAGGTCTGTACTGTAACTTTTGATGATAAATTCAAGTGACGTCGTTGTATTTACTGAAGTTATGCAAGTCACATTTAGGTGACACGGGTGTGGTTTGTTTTGATTTTTATATTTACACTTTGCATTTGACAGACACTTTCATCCAAAGCGACTTACAGCACATTCAAGCTGTGCATCTGATCCGTGTGTGTTCCCTGGGATTCGGACCCACGACCTTTTGTCGCGATGCTCTACCCGCTGAGCTACAGAAACATTGTCATCAAGAAAGCAGAACGTTACCATGACCACCAGTAAACGCTAAAACACTTCTCAGCACCAAACATTGGCTCAAGTCGAGCTTCACTGCTTCTTTAAATATATCTTTGTTCCTATAGCTCGACTGGTAGAGCACTGGGCTAGAAGCACAAAGGCTGTGGGTTTGATAATGACAATAAACCAGTACATACTGGGAATACACTATACGTCGCACTACACGCTTTTTAGATAAAAGAGTCTGTCAAACACATTAAAAACTAAAAAAAGCGCTTTAAACAAACCAATTTGAGCGAAAAAAGCAGGAGTAACATTCTATGGAGAACAAACAAATGTATTTCTACGATAAACGTTAGCATATTACAGCTAAGCTACAGTCTATTCAACAGCAATTATCCACGGCAGCGGCTCATGTGAATCTTCACGCGCTGTACGTTTGACAGCTGAGGCGTCTTTGCCTCAACCCTGTGATGTCATTCCAGGCCTCAGCTCGTCCTCAGCTTCTCACGAATCAGATTACGGCTGCTTAGGATCAAGACTGTTGTTCAGGGCATGAGGAATGAGTCATGTAATCAACACACTTTCACACCAGGCACTGAGCCCATTGGCCTTGATAGGCTGAGCAGGATCACTGTTCTCTGGCCAATGTTTAAAGGCAGCGTATGCAATTTCGGAGAAGCTAGCAATAGCAAGCTAGCTTTAAAAGCATAAGATCTCGTCGAAATCAAATCACCTACCCTGCCTTTGGAAACTGTTGTTGCACTGTACTGTCAGTGGAGCTAGGAAGAATAGCAGGGTTTCATAGAATGCTATGTGAAATTGATGCATAGGTCTGGGGCAGCGAGGTACGCTGCTTGCGGGACTCTCCAGGCTAATGAATCAAACCGC
>JAZGTJ010006837.1:0-24070 GCA_036877575.1 Botia almorhae
CACACACACACACACACACACAGTATATACACACACATACACACAGTATATACACACACTGTACTCAGACACACACACACAGTATATATACACACTGTACTCAGACACACACACACAGTATATACACACACTGTACTCAAACACACACACACACACACTGAGTGATCACTGACGGTACGCATGAATGTGTTCCTCACAGAGGAGCAGAGCTGTTTCAGGCCAGCATCGTGAAGGCGGTCAGAGCACGTCTGGAGGAGGAGAAGAGATCCATGGAGCAGCTAAAGAGACAGTGAGACATCCTGATCATTTCTATCATCTGTGAGCTGTTTCACACTGAAGCTTCCAGCGTTTAACACTGATGAGAAAAAACACATGAGATGTCTGAGACCAGCTCGATTAAACCAGCCTGTAATGTTGTTGGTTTTTCCAGTTGAATTTCTGGTAGTAAATTCTTCAATAAACAGTTCACAACATTTTAACTTATTTAATTATTTGGTGTAAAAGGAACCTCTTCACTCCATCATAGGTACAAATTTAGGAGGAAACAGTGTTAATTAGTCTGTTTTTTCTGTCTTTCTTATATAAATACACAATTCATCAAAATCTGAAACACACTCTTTAATGCAACAACATCCCATAATAACTCCTGTGAAGATTGCCACAATTGCAAGGTTTTTCATGTTAGCAATATCTCATCTGATAGATGAATCATGCGTCCGGATTATTGATTATATTAACTAGAATAAACTTGATTGGATTTTAACTCTCTGTTAGACACTGTATGACTTGTGTCGGTAAATGCGCGTGTGGTGACTGCAATCGCATTCATTTAGGATGGATCGCATTAAGACGCGACAGCAGAAGTTTAAGAGGGGAAAGGAGAAGATGCTGAGCATGTCTCAGGAGTCTGGAGACGGACAGAAGATCATTCCACCTCAAGAGGAAAACGATGATGATGATGATGGTAATGATGTGGAGGGCAGGAGAGAGAACAGAATACAGTTTAATAGAGTAGTGACCGCTCTTAAGAACTTTAGCTAATTTTTTTAGCCACATTTTATGATATTGTTACACTGTAGTTTAAAAGTTTGGAATCACTGAAGCATTTAATGTTTTTAATAGAAGTTGGTTCTTCTGGTTCTTTTATAAATGTGTAAGGTAGTTACATAGCTATGTCACAGAAATAATGGCAGAAAAACCAACAAGGTGTTTCCAGCAGTTTAGAAAAGTGTTTTCTTGTGCTTTTACAAACCCAAACACTGATATTACACACTAAAGGGGAGGTCTAATAATATATATACTAACAGCATTTTTAAAAATAGAAATAGTTGTTTGCAACGTTAAAAATGTCGTTATCGTAAATTTTGTTTCATTTTTTGCAAACTTGGTAAGATAAGATTTCACAGTGATTCCAAAATGTCAACTTGATTTTAATAGCCGAAGGTCTTTTAGTTTCGTTTTTACCATCAGTTTTGGACAGATAGACGTGTTTCATTAATCCTGTGACGTTTCATTTGCAGAGAGAAAGAGAAACAAGGTGAATAAAAAGCAGTGGTGGAGGCCATGGGTTGATCATGCGTCCAGTAGGTTCATCATAACATCTTAACATCTGCTCTTACTGCTCCTTGTGTCCTTCAGCAGAAGTCAGAGGATCTCAGTACTGACCCCTGCGGCACCTCCCCCAGTTCACACACCCTCCACACCTGAAGTCTTTCTGAGTCTATTGAAGGCTTCTGGGGCTGGCTGTGATCGTACACATGTATATTAGAGTGATTAGAGAGATATTTCTACAAACACGTTGTCAATTATATGCCCTGCATATTGCACTTCCTGCAAGACGATGTCATTAAGGAACTGACTTTGGTTTGTTTTAGTACAAAAAACTAGTTGAGTTTAGTTCTCTAGCACATTTAATAATGCTAAAGCTGAACAAAGTGCTACAAGTCAACAAGTCCAGTCGACAACAATTATATAATTAAGACGCAACATAATTAAGTAAACACAAAACAAGACAACCACAAAATTACACAACAATTTAAAAAAAACTCATAAAGCCATTATTATACTACTTAAAATATACTAATAGACTAATAAGATGGAAGTGATATCAAGTTACTTTTGAAACATTTTGATTAAAGAAAAAATCTAGAATATTACTTAACTAATTGCAGGTATTTCATTGTAAAGGCAATGAAATTAAAAAATATTAAAAATGAAAAAGTCCTAAACTAAAGGAATAACAGAGGACCTAAATAACAGTGAGTTTAATATTGTATCCAATATATAAAGAATTCAATGATGTGAAGAGGTAAATAAACTGCATGAACTTCATTAATCACTGGTTTAATTGGTATGTTAAAAACAGTGTTGCTCTATTTTTAGTGTGCCATGTGATGAAGCCTTCAATAGATATGGAGCAGCTGCAGGAAAGGTTTCATGTCTGGTTAGTGGTGACATGTTTTGATGTGGATGGAGGACGTGATAAACAGAGCTCACAGCTGAGGATCACTCTGCTTGAATCAAATCCATCAAAAGATTTCCTGCCCATCACTGTCGTGATATTAAAGAAACAGTTTATCCAAAACTGAAAATTCTGTGTTATTGCCCTCTTGTACAAACAAGTACGACTTATTTGATTCATGGAGCACAAAATGAGTTTGTTTGCCGCATTAGAAGTTCCTTTTTTTGTTTGTTTTCCAAACACAAGCTGTATAATGCAAAGCTAGTCCAATATTCAGCTACTTCTCTTTGTCTTATAGAGACACGAATGATCTTAGACGATTACAGGTTTTTCATTTTTGGGTGAATTATCTTTTTAAACGCAACGGTCGAAGTCTCTCTCTCTCTTTAAGTGCGGAATCGCTGTTAGACATTGATTTTGGCAGGAATATGAAAGAAAGCTATCAAGTCATCAAAAAGCAAAAGAAACACCATCAAACTCACAGTCTTTAGTGGGCGTTTTATTTAACAGACGGTGTATTGTGGGTGAGCTGATGTTTCTTTTGTCTTCTTTGATGTGCTGATCTCTGTTATCAGCAGGATTTGAACACACACCTCGGATGCTTAGTTTAGATGTCGGACTTTATTTTATATCGCGACTGAAATACGACGTAATGTTAAAATAAAGCTAGCCCCACAAAAAAGCTCTGTGGTGGTACCTTGGTACAGTGGAGTGATGGTACCAGATGGTAATACCAGGGTGCCTGAAGTATTTTAAAGAATACCAATGGTATTACCATCATGTTTGTGACAGAGTCTGGTATTACTGGTATTACTGGACTCTGGAAACATGGTATTACTGTGGTACTATGGTAATACCATGGTCCTTTTTTGTAAGGGGCTCATATAGAGTAAGATGAAACAATTGACATTTATATTGGGGCTCGACATGGTCTTGATTTGGTTCTGTCCCTTTAAATAAAGTATTTTCCCAGCATCCTCCCCTGCCCTCCCTCTCCATTGTGGCTCTTCTGTTTAAGGACACAAGGCAGTTTCCTTATTCCAATTTCTGTTCTGCTATGTCACTGTGAAACTGCGGACACAGGAAACATGTTTTAAAGGAAATTGTTTTATTCAGGTGACAAACCCTCCTAGCTCAACCAAAATGCTCATAGTTTTGATCCTGCATTTAGCTTGTACATATTCATGTTAATGATTTATATTGATGTTCGTTGTTTTATTGAAATGTATCAAAAGGGATATTCAAGAATTGTTTTTCACGTTCGTTTGGATTCACATTTAATTTTTTTTTAACCTGTTTTGTTATTCTTGTAGTGCTAAAAAAAGACAGAAACAGAAAAGACAAAACTGAGTTACCACCCCATATGAGTGGCGCACGGGTTCAAAAGCCATAATCTAAACCTGCCGATGATGTTCATACATGTCATTTGTGTCTGTGTTCAGATATGAAACTAGCTCTTAACACCAAAAACTGCAAATTATGTCTGTTCTACAGTAAGTAAACAACGCGGCAGTTAGAATATGTGAAATACAGACTGAGATTTGAGAGGAATTTTGTTCTTTTATTCACAAAAGCATCATATTGTTTTAAAACGCCTGTCATTTAGTGTCATGTGACATTCATATATTTGCAGCTTTTGTCTTTCTCAGAGTTTGACGGACGTGGTCACTGTAAACTCGGCTTTAAAATGTTTTCTGAAATAATCCTTTTGAGTTCCTCGTGAAACGCAAAAGCAGAACGACATCAGGATGAGTAAATAAACGAGTAAAGAATTGTCATGTTGGATGGATGTTTTTAGATTTCTTTTGTTAATGACATTTGTTTCAGGTTTGGTCGATGGATTGGTTGGTATATTCTCAGGCTGATGTTAGATGTTTGTGGCTACAGTGAAAAGTTGATGAATGCAGTCAAGCACTTCTGATCGTCTTTAAATATCTGCTGCATGTTTAAACGACCTTCTTCTTGCTGAATGTTCTCCTCGTTCCTCTCTCAGTGGTTAGAAGTGGTGATTATTACCTGTTTGAAACTGACAGCGAAGAGGAGGAGGAGGAGGAAGAGAAAAAAGAGGAAGAGCTGCCTAAGAAATCCGCCTTCCAGGTGAGTGAACTGCTGCTGTCATGCATCTCATTCAGAAGAGAATTTAATCTGTGGAAATTGTTCTACAAGAACATGTTATTGCTCTTCCACATCTCACAATACTTGGATGAGTGTATTTTCTAGTGATATTCAGTGAACGATATGCATTGCAATTATATTTTGCCTTTAAAGAACTGACTGAAACAATGCAGGCACCCGAGCTAACTAGGAATGTTCTCAGAACGTTGGCTGATGTCCTCTAAAAGTTTTCTCAAAGTTATCAAAAAACGTTCTCGCAATAACGTTAATAGAACTCTTTAACGGTATTCATCCTATATCAAAAAGGTTACTCTTAAGTTGTTAGTGAAACATTATTAAAGGTTACAGAATTTTAAAACGTTTAAAACGAAAGCAATAACGTTAATGCAGTGTCTAAAAAACTGGACATTTTGAACAGTACTAGAACTTAGGAGTGTTCAAAATAACATTCTAACGTTTTTGCTTCTAATGAAATGTAAGGAAAATTTTTCACAACCTAAAACGGAAACTTTGTAATTTCTTTAAGAATCACCAATGCATTTATTTTGCCTGTCCATCTTTTACATCATGATTTAAATGTGTTTGTTACATGTACATGTACAGATGTTGTATTGTGGTGTTGCACTGTAGTGTTTGAAGGATATTGATGCTGTGACTCTGTCAATCTCTCTCCCTGGTTCTTTGTTCTCAGCGAGCAATCAGAAAATTCGCTTCGGCCCTTGTTGCTTTACCCAAATCAGTCATTAAGCTGCCAAAAACCATTCTGCAGTATATTATCAGGGCAGCCAAGGTATCGCCATGGTGAACATGTGATCTGTGCCCGGCTTCCATCTTTGTGTTTGGTGATGGTGTTCAAGATTCCCTTTCCATTCCGTGTTATTCCAACCACGTTTGAGCAATAGGTTTATAAAAAATAAAACACCAAAATATGAACTTACAAGGAGGCACGGAATGGAAATGCTTTAGACATGTGTGGTGGTTTTATGGAATTATTTACTTCAGTTTTGAACTATTTTGTTGTGTTTTCTGCTACATGATGTGGTTTGCTCCGCTGTACGCCGATGGTATTGGAGAAATGACCTAACACAGAGATCTAAGAGTCTGATGTTAGTGAACGCACAAACCAT
Source organism: Botia almorhae (assembly GCA_036877575.1). Taxonomy (NCBI): domain Eukaryota; kingdom Metazoa; phylum Chordata; class Actinopteri; order Cypriniformes; family Botiidae; genus Botia; species Botia almorhae. The sequence goes on from JAZGTJ010006837.1 coordinate 5,704, forward strand.
GTTGTTATTAGTGGAGCGCACCACATCCACCATAGAATTCTTCTGCTGTGTGTGTGTGTGTGTGTGTGGACCGAATTCAAACAACTTAATTTAATCGAATTATTCAACATATACACTCACATCAACCTTAATATTTGGATTAAAACAGTTGTTTGTATTCAGTGTGGGAATTTTGCATCGTGAATGTTTGTCCGCGGTCTGCATGAAATCCAGCCTTTTCAGGGGGTTGAATACAAATTCGTGGTTTAAACATGGCCTTATTCAGTATTTTCAAATGAAATCTGCTTGCATTTTAAATATTTGTGTAAGAACGAATCGTGTGTTTACTTTTAACCGGTTTCCTGAAACGGCTGAACATGCAACATATTTTTGTATTGACGTCACCGTGTCCGAATACTGAATTAATATATGAATTTACATTGATGTCACTTTATAGTTTGTGTATCATGCCTGGATCACCGACTCTAAAACAGCTCTGAAAGAAAGATCCAAAGGCAGGCGGCATTTCTGGAAGCGATACAGACGTGACCAACGACATCAAAAAGACAAAAAGGAAGGTATTAAACAGCAACGAGCACTTATTTAACGTCTGATCTGAGAAATTTGGTGATCAATAAACTTTATCGACTGTGTGTGTGTGTGACATGCTGTCGATTAGCTCCTCCCTCAAACTGACATCATGTTTACAGTAAAGCACTTACAGTGGAAGTCAATAGGGTAACAAATACACAAAAGCTCATCGCAAACAACACAAAATAGCCCCACCGCCTAAAGGCGATATAAAACTACACAGCTCAAATTACACATTTTTTAGAATAATAACAAAATCGCTTCCTAATTATTTGAGATCCTTCAGAATTCCCGTACAAACATCCTCAACCATGCCGATTCCGATCTGAATACTGTAAGTTTGTTATTACAGACAAGCGACTTGTGTGTGTGTGTGCAGGTCATGTGGCAATAGAGGTCGGTGATGATGATGGTCAGAGTTCAGAGGAAGAGAACACAAATGGACCAGGTGCTTTCATGCAAACCGTTCATTTGATGGTTCTGATAACAGTGTGATATGAAGATGAAGGTCAGAAGCTCATAACCTCTTCATCTTCTGCAGACAACATCATCAAGAGGATTTTCAACATCATTAAGTTCACCTGGGTTCTGTTTCTCACCACTATTGAGAGCGTGACCACATGGCTGAACTCCATCTGCAGAGAATACATTGACATCTCCACTGTTCTGCGCATTGAACGCTGCATGTTGACCAGAGAAGTCAAAAAGGTTCACAGTAAACAATTCTATCTGCTATTAACCTATTGCTAATAGGTTAAGTATTTCATTGACTAATTAACCAGTCAGTTAAGTATTCCACATGGAATTGCGTCATTGTATCCATGTATTATGGAATAATACAATTAAATCACAAATGTTCCCTGTTGGAAAAGCTAAAACCAGCTTATGCTGGTTGACAGGTTTTAGCTGGTCTCCCAGCCTAGTTTTAGCTGATTAAACTGGTTTAGCAGGCTTGTTTTGGCCACATTTTTAGCTGGTGAATGCTGAAAGACCAGCTGACCTACCAGCTTTGCCAGGCTGGGACGTCCAGCTTAAACCAACCATTTTCAATTTAAACCTGCTAAGACCATCCAACCAGTTTAGGCTAGTTTGAGCTGTTTTATCAGCAGGATTCACTGACATTACTTTTTGGTTTTACACTATACTTACTTAAAAATCATTCATTCATTCAGTAAGTTTTTTATTGAGAGTTTTTTGGTGGATTGAACAAAATATGATGCGTATGATCTGTCAGTGTCTGTCAGTGTCTGTCAATATGATCTGTCAGTGTCACAAATATCAGCCGAGTAATTGCTCTGTCTGTTATATGGCTCTGTCAGTAATCCACTGAGCTCTTGATCCTGCAGGGAAACATTCCGTCGCGTGAGAGCATCCACGTGTACTACCAGAAGCAGATGAAGCTAAATGTGTCTCGTGAGTCAGGCCTGGATCGGATCAGCGAGGAGGACTCGGGCTCCAACAGAGATCGCCGCAGGCGGGCTGGACATTCTTCAGACTCCTTCGCGTCCAGAGACAGCATGTCCAGGTCTTGATTAGCTTGTTTTGCGTCACGTCTTTTTCACAGTAGAAGCAGCTGATAAAACTTAAGGCAGTTTCCATTTGCTCTCCATTGATTCTCATTGCTGGAGAAACAGTTGAGTTATTAACGAGATCTCATTTGTGATGCGTCTTTGGGAGAGATCTCTCTGTTTCTCTCGCCATCTCTGTCGTTGTGTTTCCACATCTGTCCATCTTTCCATCCATCAGCGCATACACGGAAGCCACCATGCTGTTTTCCCGCCAGTCCACCCTGGATGATCTGGACGATATGCCTCAGAATATTCCAAAAACCAGCGAGCGCGCTCGTCCCAAACTGCGCAAAATGTACGGGCTGGACATGTCCAACTCCTCCGCGGACAGCGGAAGCAGTGCCATCTCCAGGTGCTGAGCTCAAAATCAGCTCTTCATCACACCCATTCTCACCTTCACACTCATCTTCATCATTCTTCCTCTGTTGCATAATGTGTTCGGGGTTCCCATAGTTTAGGAAAACCTTAAATAAATAAGGTCAAGGTGGGTTTGGTGGCTGTATGATGTCAGTTTATATATGTATATTATATATTATATAAGTTCACACAGGTTTCCGCAGGTGTATCATATTAATTCCACTAACAACAATCTTTTATCTTTTCAAACCTAAAAAGCATTTTTGTGAAATATTTTGCTCGAACAATGAAAAATGTATGAAGTCATATAAAGATCATATTGTCATTCTTCAGTAATTCGCACTTTAAACTTTAACTTTAAACTTTTAAACTTTATGAGTTTTGTTCCTAAAAATGTTACCCAACAACTAGTCAATTGTTTTTTTATAAAATAGTTTTAATGTAAATTGTATGAATGTATTTTAATGCTCATTTGAATGTATTCTAAAGGGATTGATCTGCATTGTTTAAAGATAAATCGAGGCTGTGTCCTGCTGTTTGCTCACTGTTGTGTCCTGCTGTTTGCTCACTGCTGTGTCGTGTTGTTGTTTTCATGCTTTTGTTTCCAGTGAAGCTACTCAGTGCATCACACTGTTTTCTCGACAAGGCACAGATGACACCATAGATGAGGTTGAGAGTGAGCAGGACCAGCTGGACGTGGACAAGATGGAGGTGAAAGAGGAAACAGCAGATGCTAGACAGCAGTCCAGTGTGGATAAACCTGAGGAGGCGGGGCCTGTAGAAGTCACACAGGAAGTGACACAGGAAATGACACAGGAAATGACAGAGGAAGTTACGCATAAAGTGATGGAGGAAGTTAGTGAGGAAGTGACACAGGAAGTGACAGAGGAAAGTGCACGGGTCCTGGTAGAACTAGAGGGGGAAGGGGAAGATGTTCAGGTCCCTCAGCTGGAGTTTAAGGTGCACATAGAGGAAGATCAGTTTGTTACTGAGGATGAGGATGGACAGCCACCTTCATCTGAAGCGGAGGACACTCACCCTGAACCGACCAGCGGGCAGCTTTTAACCCCTGATACTGAAGCACCCAACACCTCAGACGCAGACGTGCCTCCTAGTTACAGCAAAGCTGTGAGTTTCGACCGGCTGTCTGTCAGCTCAGACGACAGTGACAGTGAGAAACGTCTGATGCTGATGACGCCTGACAGCAGGTCTGATCTGGATGACCCCCTGCTGCCCTCTGTAACCACTGAGCTGACCGCCAGCGAACTGCTGCTCAACAAGTAAGTAGTCTTGCACAGCTACAGTAAACGCTCGTCAACATTGTTGTAGCTTAGTGCAACGTTCTTGTAGCTTAACGCAGCGGTTCTCAAACTTTAAGATGCCAAAGGCCCCCAAATATGAATTTTCTGTGACAGCCACACTTCCTAAAATATAAGTTCATTTATATATTTCTATGTGTAAAGAAACATTTAAACTGTGTTAGATAATAGCATATTGTTTTCAAACGTAAATAATTTACTACACTAATAATATCGCATATCGCATTTTCAATATGTAACTATATATATCACATTTGTGTGTTTATTGCTGTTATCCAGAATCACATCTGTGATTCTTGCTGTTATCCAGAATCAAATCTGTGTATTATATTGCTGTTATCCAGAATCACATCTGTGTGTTTATTGCTGTTATCCAGAATCACATCTGTGTGTTTATTGCTGTTATCCAGAATCACATCTGTGTGTTTATTGCTGTTATAGAGAATCACATCTGTGTGTTTATTGCTGTTATCCAGAATCACATCTGGGTGTTTATTGCTGTTATAGAGAATCACATCTGTGTGTTTCTTGCTGTTATCCAGAATGTTCTATGATGAGGAACTGGACAGTTCTGAGTCTTTTTATAAATCACAGCCGCTGGGGCTGCAGCTGTGTTACGCTCTCTATAACCTGCTGGTGGCGCACTCAGAGATGGTGTGTTACCTGGTCATCATCCTCAACCACATGATCTCTGCGTCCATGGCAACGCTTGTGCTGCCCATCCTCATCTTCCTGTGGGCGATGCTTTCTGTTCCACGACCTAGCAAACGGTTTTGGATGACCGCCATTGTTTACACAGAGGTACAGTAGTAGTTTGTTTGTTTTTTATAAATAAATACTAAATAAAGTTAATAACAATTCATACGTATTTACGAGTAATAATTTCTTCGTGTTATTTGGTCTTTCATGACCTATTACTTTAGTTTTCATTATAAAGTCATTTTTTAACAACAATAATGAATTTTAAAAAATGTTCTTTATTGTTTTAAGCATAACGTCACCTTAAAATATGAGATTTTACCATTTTTTATAGTTGTGTGTATTTAGTACAAACCATTGAGTAAAATTTAATTTAATGTGGGTGAAATGTTACAGTATGTTTAATGAAGCTACAGTCTTATTGGTTGTAGTGAAGTTAGATTATGTGCTGAAGAGGTTTTAACTGTCTTGCATCTGTAGTCTAAACCTTTTTTAATGGTTTTTATACATGTAATAAATATCACTTTATTGCCATAAACATTGTATGCGATAAATATTACTTCATTCTATTGCATCATTAAAATCATTTGTAAGTACGCGTTTCTCTTTCCTCCAGGTTACCATTGTCATCAAATACTTCTTCCAGTTCAGCTTCTTTCCATTCAACCAGAACATGGAGGTCCACAAGAAGAAGCCCTACTACCCGCCCAACATCATTGGGGTGGAGAAGAAGGATGGCTATGTTCACTACGACCTAATCCAGCTGCTCACGCTGTTCTTTCACCGATCCATACTGAAGGTTCCTACTGGAAATCCTGCCTATACTAATATTCTGCATGTTCTTCCAGTACCAGCTGTGTTTGCACAGTTCTTGCTTTATCTGGGTCCATACTGCCACATTAGGTGCAACAGGGAACAGCTCAGGGAACAGCTCAGGGAACAGCTCAGGGAACAGCTCAGGGAACAGTCACCAGATGTTCCATTCTCTTGGTCATAGCGATGGCTATCATGATCAGTTCATGCATTTATCAGAACATGTATCAGTTCAAGCATACTAGCGTTGTTAATACTAGCAGTTATGGGCGGTTGTGGCCTAATGGTTAGAGAGTCATAATCACAACCCAAAGGTCACTGGTTTGAATCCCAATGTCAACAGGAAGCCACCTTAACCTAAGATGTCTGCTTGTTACTTTTCTTCCTATTCTTCTATTTCTTAACCTAAAGTATGGATGTTTTTATACAGTAATCACCACTGAAAGGTCTAGTAAGTCAGTGTGATACATGCAAATGAACGTAAACATCATTCAAAAGAGAAACTGTAGCTCTTACAGTAGACAGCCGTTGAGTGTAGCGTAATGTATTTGTAAAGTTATTGCTTCAGGGCTATTTTTCTGCTTCAGCTGTGAGATATTTTGCAGCCTGTGTTAAATGGATGCCAAGATGCGGATGGAAACATAATTCATCAGATATTATGAGATATAAACGAAGCCACTGGAGTGGTGAAAGCTTGAAAAGCGTAAAATGGATTTTAAAATCAATTGGTAATGCCAGTGAAATCCTGCTAGAGGGAAGTTGCTCCTCTCCAAAGGTTTCAGGTTGGTCTGGTTTTGGCAGTATTGGATCCTGCCTCAGGCCTCAGTGTCTAGCAAAAAGTGTCTTGTCATGCAGAAGATTTTTGACTACAAGATGACCAAGAGCCCCTGAAAAAACAGGGAATGTTTAATTAACGGCTCGCCTGTAAAAGGTACAAAAGCTTCAGAAAATGTTTGTCCTCCTCAAGCGGTCAAACCGACCATTACATAGGGCGTTTTATTTGCAGTTTTGTCGGCCGGTAACCAGAACGTCCGCATGTCTATTTTATCATGGGCAACATACATTTTTAAACGTTCTCTTTGTTGCCTTTAAAAATAAGCCGTGGGACATTATATCTTACCCAGTGTTGTTATATAGTGTAGAGCTGTAAATAAACAGTACATCTAAATTAAAGTGAAGCACTGTTTACTTTTTCAATCCAACTGTACTTTTAATTGGTTTTCCTCAGAATCCAAAGACCTTCTGAGCACTTTAAAAATGAAGAAACGTTATTTTTCATCTGTTTTCATGAGTTATTTATCCAGTGACTGTGCTTGCTGTCTCTCAGTGTCACGGTCTCTGGGACGAGGATGACCCGAAAATGTCCCGAAGGGGCGGCTGTGTTCACAGAGACGAGTCTGAGGACGAGGGTAAAATGTCGGTGGTGATTCCGTCTGAGGAGGACAAGAAGAGTTCTCCGGCGTACTCACTGAAGTCTGTGAACCTCGGGGTGTCGGTGGACGCGGCCCAGGTGAACGTGCACGTCCGTTACCCGGAGCAACGGCCGTATCTGCGGCGTCAGAGCACAAGCGGAGGCTCTCACATCTCCCGGCGTTCCTCTATGCGCTCCAAACGAGGTGAGGAGAGTCACGTTCCAAACATCCAGAGTGGAGCGCTGTTTTCTGTTCATATTTACTGTAGCACACAGACTGAAGGTACCGTAACAAAATAAAAAAACTATGTAAACAAACGAAATATTTACAGATGACTTACATACTACTTTATATAATTAAAAACAATGTGGCTTTATTATGGATGAATTACTAGGGTAAAAATTTTGTGAAATTGGTTTGTGGTGCTGTTCGTTTGTTGTGCTGTTCGTTCATGGTGCTGTTTGTTTGTGATGTTTGTTTGCTTGTTTGTTTCACAGGCAGCACAAGCACACGGAACAGCGGCCGAAGAGCCGACAGTGAACCAGAAGTTCCCCAGAAGAGCCGGAAGGAAATGATCATCGAGAAGATTCGAGAACAGCTCATCAAAGCGAAGGTTTACCTACTCAAGAAGTGAGTGTGTATGTGGGTGTGTTACATGTGTCGGTGTGTTACATGATGAAACTTTTTTACTTGTTTAATGTCTCTGACAGTATTGTTCACGATTCAACAGTGTTTGTTTGTTTTTATAAATTTCTTTAAGCTTTTAAGATAAACTAATTCCTAACTTGTAATGTTGTAATTTAATGTTGTAACTATAACTGTGTATAGCTGATGTTATTGCCTCATAATTTATCGCCTCACTGTTTTCCTCACCTTTTAAGTCACTGTGGATAAAAGCGTCTGCTAAATGTAATTATAATTTTGTGTCTGTTTATCTCCTCTCAGACTGGTTGAGATCTACCAGCCCATTCGTCAGTTCTTCTATAACCTGATTCACCCCGAATACAACGCTGTGACCGACGTTTATGTCCTGATGTTTCTGGCCGACACTGTTGATTTTATCATTATTGTCTTTGGCTTTTGGGCATTTGGGGTAAATCTGATATTATGACTTTTTTAAAAGCTACAGTGTGTCATTTTTTGTTGCCTTAGACGGCAGTAGAAAGTGAGGTACGCGAAGTAGGGCCCTAGGTCTTGAAACGGAGCCCAAATGTTCCTTTTGTCTTTTCCTCATCTACATTTACTCCTGCAACATCCCAGCTTGAGTTTAACAGCTTGACGTGTTGTTTTGTGCACGTCCTCAGAAACATCAGGGAGGTGCCGACATCACTTCCTCGCTTTCCGAAGATCAGGTTCCTGGGCCGTTCCTCGTCATGGTCCTCATCCAGTTTGGCACTATGGTGGTGGATCGCGCCCTTTATCTCCGAAAGACGGTGATGGGGAAAGTGGTTTTCCAGGTCATCCTGGTGTTTGGCATCCATTTCTGGATGTTTTTTATCCTACCGGGAATCACAGAGAGGTAAAGGAACGTTGAGAATTCTGCACACGAGCAAAAGGTTCTAATACAAGTCTGGGGCGCGCTTAACGAGTAGCTGAAACGTTCTAGAACTGCGCTCAACACACTTAAAGATAGGATAACACAGAAACACAGCTGCAGGTGTTCTGATGATGTTGTGTCTCTCTCCTCTCTGCAGACGCTTCAGTCAGAACACTATAGCTCAGCTGTGGTACTTTGTGAAATGTATTTATTTCGGCCTCTCTGCGTATCAGATCCGCTGCGGCTATCCGACACGCATCCTGGGCAACTTTCTCACCAAGAGCTACAATTACGTCAACCTCTTCCTCTTCCAGGGGTGAGCAGAAACCCCAGCTTAGGGAATTGATGTTTGCTTCATTGTGGAAGAAGCAGAGCAGATTCTCAGTGTCAGAGATGACGAAGTTTATTAGCACCATCACATATAAAAATCTATGAACAACTAATCCATGAATAGATTTGATTGAACTATTCATTAAATGTACTACAGAAGAAATGTCTGGTTAATTGTGTGTTGTGTGACCAAGGTTCCGTTTGATCCCCTTTCTGACGGAGCTCCGGGCGGTGATGGACTGGGTCTGGACAGACACGACCCTCAGCTTGTCCAGCTGGATCTGTGTGGAGGACATCTATGCACACATCTTCATCCTAAAATGCTGGAGGGAGTCAGAGAAGGTGAGAGATAAATCGATAGAACCCGGGTTTGATTCCCGGGAAACTTATAAATGTACAGCTTGATTAAAAAGCTCAAGGTGGAACGTGACATCAAGAGCTGATGTTTGTACAACACAAAAGCCATTACCTTTATGGAATGTCTCCATAAAACATGAAAACTCAATGTGTGTGTGTGTGTGTGTTGCAGCGTTACCCTCAGCCCCGTGGGCAGAAGAAGAAGAAGGTGGTGAAGTATGGAATGGGTGGAATGATCGTCATGCTTCTGATCTGTATCGTCTGGTTTCCACTGCTCTTCATGTCTCTGGTCAAATCTGTGGCTGGAGTCGTCAACACTCCTCTGGATGTCTCTGTCACCCTCACGCTGGGCGGCCTGCAGGTGCACCAGACACTGAGACATCTTCACATTCATTTACTTCTGTGTAAACTCACATGAACTTTCTCGTGACTTTAAATGAGTAAAACATGGACACAAAAGCATCAAAAAGGTTAATAATGATAACTTGATGGAGTTTGAGACATTTGTTCCGTTTCTAAGGAGAAACATCTGGAACGCAGGAGACCTTTTCTTTTCTGGCTTGCCATTTCATTTCATTTCATTGCTGTGTAGAAAAATAATGTCATTTTTTGGTGACTTGTTTGTTATATGAAAAGGTTTCAAATTTGGCTGCTGCATAAAGTCACCATTTCTTGCGTTGCAGCCCATCTTCACGATGAGCGCCCAGCAGACCCGCCTGAAGAACATCACTTCTGCTGATTTTGAGAAGTTCAAATTCCTCTACAACGATGCAGTAAGGAAATAGTTTGTGTCATTATTGTCCAAATTGTTGTCGATATTTAGTGCAATTCTTGTCCAGCCAATAAATTCGAATTAAAACAACACGTCATGCAGACATGAACATTTCATGCGCATGCCCGGAAACAGTGCCTCTCCCCCAGAGATTCGTTAGTGTTTAGCGATTAATGATTGGTTCTTTCTGCTTGAAGGCGGGGCTTACTCCGCTAGAGCAGCCATATTAAGCTTTGCACTTTTCGTTTATAGTAACAGAACTGCAACGTCTCATTCATACCTATAAACTTTGGTCTTAATCAGACCCTGATTATAATACATTATAACTGTTGGTTGTTTGAGTGAAAGTGAATGTTATTTTGTCCCCTAGAGCGCCCAGCAGTTTCTGGAAGCGTATATTCATGAGGACTTGACGATAGCAGATCTAGAAGGAAGTTCCAACTCGTTGTGGACGGTCAGTCCGCCCAGCAGGGACGACCTCATTAAAAAGCTCATAAATCCCCAGGATGAATTTCCTCTGACCATCACCTGGTCCATACAGAGGTAGAGGAAACATCTCCACAGCTCTTGTGTTAGCACAACCTCCTGGTGAACCTCACGAAAACATGTCATGTTTACTTCACAATCACAACATGAAGGAACCGAATTCTGTTGTTGTGTCTGTTATTAGGAATCTCACTTTAGGTGCCAAAGCTGAGACTGCAACAGGAAAACACACCACAAACCTGGACAAAGAAACCAGACACGCCTTAGGACGGTTATTAAATGATAGTGTAAAGAATAATGACATTCATCCTGTGTGAGTTTAAGCTGTGAAACCTTACACACACACACACACTGTCATTCTCACACACACACTGACACACACACACTGTCATTCTCACAGACAGACTAACACACACAGTCATTGTCTCACACACAAACACACACACACACACACACACACACACTGGCTCTGTAAAACTACTTTGTTATCAGAAATTGTAACTTTTAGTTTTTCTTTTTTTAGGCTCATCAAAAATATTTTCCCAAGATTCATCAGAGCACCAAGCGACTCCAACGCCAAGCCTATAGACCAGCTTTACCACGGTAATACACCACTTACCTCTGCCACACTCAGAAGTGTGCCATGTCATTTAACATGCGTCTCTCAGTATTCAGTTTCAGTCCAAAAGCATTTGGAGGCAGGCTGACTACAATAATGCGTGTGGTGTACAGCAGGGCAGACACTGTGCAAAAAAATGTTTTAAGATATCTGTCGTGCAAAGATAAAAAAAAATATATGATATAACAAAATAATAAATATAAATTATACAGTTAGTCAGATCTGAAGGAAACATCACTCACTGTTTCTTGCCCTTTCTTTCTCTCGCTCGCTCTCTCTCTCTCTCTCGCTGTCCATCTTTCCACATGCTCTCCAAGATGATGAATTCATGAACATCACTCTGTCACTAAAGAAATCAAATGGGAACAGCTCATCGGGTATTCAGGAGTGGTGGATCGTGAACCAGACAGAACGGGGGCCGATTTCGCGGCTGTTCCCAAAGAATCAGAACGACTCTGGTCTGGAGATCTATGTGTTTAGTGACCAAGTCAGTCCTCCCAGCCTGGGCTTTCTGGCTGGTTACGGGTATTTCAACACTTAACACTTTCCTAAACTTTCAGTTGTGTCAAAAGGAACATATCCAATTCAACCTGAATTGTTTAAAAGTTGATTTGCATTGTATTAACCGGAACATAACTCGTCTGTGTGTGCACAGGATCATGGGTCTGTACATGTCGGTGGTTCTGGTCATTGGGAAGTTCGTGCGAGAGTTCTTCAGCGGAATCTCGCACACCATCATGTTTGAAGAGCTGCCCAACGTGGACCGCATCCTCAAACTGTGCACCGACATCTTCCTGGTCCGAGAGACGGGCGAACTGGACCTGGAGGAAGACCTGTACGCCAAACTCATCTTCCTCTACCGCTCTCCGGAAACCATGATCAAATGGACCAGAGAGAAGAACGAGTGAAGATAAACACAAACTCTCATCTTCGGAGTAATTCTGAGCTACTCAAAAAGCACAAATCGCTGTGCTGGAATTGTGCCACCTTCCTTGCGTGTGTTTGTGAGCACACCGCCAGATTGTACTGAAGAACGCTGTTCTAGCAGATGAAACGTTAGTTCTCGCACTGTAACATATGATTGGACAAAGACCCGGAGTGGGCGTGGTCCCTGGATTTCCATCTCTGGCGTTTTTTAAGGGCTTCCTGTTTTAAAGTGATGAATTTTAGGGCTTCCAGGCATGCGTCACTTTGAATATGACCTTTCACCTTTGGGAGTGCATGCAGCTTGGGGAAGCTCCCTCGTGACGGACCAATGGCGGACATCTTAAAATCTTGCCACGTTTAAACACAAGAAACACCGAACCTACTTCACACTCTAGCTCGATTTTATTTTTAGCTCGGGGTTCTGTGAATCACATGACAATCTATATTTGCCTTATTTCATTTGTACAATCAACTACATTCATTATTATTCACCACCTTTCTCAGGAATACATAACGGATCATTTCCACACAAAGAGACGTCGATGTTTTTTTCCACAAACAAAAACAACTAAAAGGAATGTACCCAACACTAATAACTTTTCTCCTTTGAGACTTCAAAGACGTCGTCTGTAATTTATCAATACAGATTTGGGACAAAAAAACGACTTTTTTTACCAGGCTTGAAGTATATTGACCTTTTCGTAATTCATGGGAGGTTGATGTTGAATCGCAATTGATGATAAAACAGTTTCGGCAATTCGGCTTCATTCTGTAGATCACAATGAACATCATTCATGAGTTGTGAGCGGCAGAGATTTCTGTCAGCCACTGAACCTCCTTCTGCTATCGTTTCCTGGATGAAACATTTACTTGAAATGAACCAGGCTTAAAATATGAATAATGAGTATTAGATATTAGTTTACTGATCAATAGTTAACTAGTCATTAGTTAACTGGTAGGCTACGTCGTTGAAGGCATGAGAGATTCGTAGATAGCTAGCGTACTAAATAAATTATTTCTAAATAAGCTCCGCAAGGCCTGGAGAAGTTGTTTGTACACGGGGAGAAATCTGACTTACGTTTGAACAATGTACTTGTATTTATTTGAGCAATACGGCAGGCGGGTGACAAAATCTAAAATACATTTATATTGTACGCTCTCGAGCGCCATACTCAGGAAAGAGTAGTTTGTTGGATCAGGGTATCACAGGTAAACTGATGGAGTCTCTGATTGGCTGTATGTTCCATTTACAGTAGATGTACAGTAGGAAAATGTACAGTATTCAGTCTACAAATGTGAGCTTCACCCTGATGGATTGTTGGTTATTATTGCTTGAGAAGAATATTGTCTGAACTCTGAACTATGCATTACAGACTATAGCATGAATGAAAAAATAATGTTTGACATGAAACGCTTTAATACTGTCATGTGTGCAATTTTTTTCCAGCAACAATAAAACGGGGAGGAATATAACTGTACCGGATAAAACAGGAAATGGGTTTATTGACCTCAAATAAAGCACACGATTAAAGGACGAATGCTGTTTTATTTCCCATGATGTTTAACCTCAGATAAAGTATCTGTGGAATGTGTACAAGATGGACAGTTGACATATTTAAGGCAAAAATGTATATTAATATAAGTTTAAATATTTGGGTCTTTACGACTTCATTTAAGTTACCCTGAATTAAATACAACAGTAAAAACGAATATACCTTTAGGCTTTCAATTATTATGAGGTCATAAAACATGCGTTATATCTATTAAAGAATTTAAAAAATGTTTAGTTGAGTTTCGGATTGTCAAATCATACCGTCAATTATAAACCATTTTTACTAGGTTGTGTGTGTAGCTGTTTCTAGAATTATTTTCTGTACATTCACACGTGGGCTGAATAATGTAACTGTACATCAGGGTTTATTACCACAGATAATAAAAAATATCTTCTTAAATATCACTTTTTTTGTGATGAGCTGATAAAAGCGCTTGAGATCATTAAATATCATTATTATATACACAAGTTGTGTCCTCAGAAATTGGTTACACACTGGAGAGAAGCAGAAATATGCTGTAGACTTTCTGTGTGGTGAATCATAGACTTACTCAATATCTTAATTCTTCTGAATGTTTATTGAAACCTCAAATGTGTCTCGTTATTTAAAATACTTCCTTGATGTTAGAACATTGTATGCAGAGATGACTGTAAGCTGTTTGTAGGTTGATTTCTCTGAAGTGACATCAGCATTGACTGACTCTGATGTGCGTTTGGGGCCGGACCGTCTGTGGACAATGGGAGGTATGTTCAAAAATCTTGTTTTAAAACGTCACAACGTTCGCGGCTCTTGTTGTCGACATTATTGGAGCAGAAATGACACCTTTTTGACATAGTAGCTCTTTAGGCAATTTTGGCCTAATGGTTAGTGTTGGACCCAAAGGTCACAGGTTTGATTTGCTCCCCGGGCACTGCACTGCTCAGCACTGGCATGCGTTCAGAACTTGCAATGTGTGTGTGGGTTAAACGCAAAGGTCACATGTCAGGTATGGGTCACCATACTTTGATATATATGTCACTTCTTTCCTTTCAGTTCACCATGTTCATTTTTAGAATAGCGAGACTTTGTTTCGTCAGCGTTACACACAATCATGTCTTATGTAGTTTGTAATTGCTTTTTTTAACGCAATGGTTTTAAAGTTCTTATCTAAGATGTGACCGTGTGCCATTTATTTGAAAAAAAGGTTCACTACAAACCTTCCGCTACTCAATCAAGAACCACGATTCTAAAAACCCATTTAAAGTCTAGTGGGAACGCGTGACTCCAAAGTGCTCGTAATGATCTAGGTTGTTAGACTACAAACTGTTGAAAAGCTCCACATAGGCAATGCAGCATGTTACACATTTGTATGCAAAACAGTGATGTCACTGTGCACCAGATTATATATGCATATAAAACATTCACGCTTAAAGAAATGCGCCCTAGACGGAGAAAAAACGCAACAGGTTCATCTGCTCAAATGTTTATTTAAGCTTTAAATCCCTAAATTATTTTCTCAATATCATATGAGTTGGTCTTTCTCATGAAATATCCTTTAATTCCTGTGTGCTAGATTTAAATGGTAGCCGTGTGGCACTACACAGTTCAAACAAACAGGAAACACTCGGAACAGCAGACGGCGACAAAACAGTGCATCATCATTTTCATGAATTGACTCGTCTGGTTGTTTTTTTGTAACATGAACATTGTACCTCATTCAGAACAGCAGCATCAAATTACAACAACACTTACTGTACATAATGGACAATTATATATATTTTTACAAATTGTATAAATAATCTGACATCACTGGACATCACAGACTGTTCACAAATAAATATAACGCATGAAGTGATTCTGTACACGTAACTACATCTTATCAAATGAAAACATTTCCATATGTGTCTCTCATAACATCAAGTCAAACAAAGGCTATACATCAAAACTCACAGAGACTGTAATATATTGTTTAAAGAAACAGTTCATGCTCAGAACAGTAATCGTTTTCTTTCAAAACATATTGTTTTGCTTTAGAAGACATTTATTAACCCTCTACACATGGTATAAATAACTTTTATGATGGATTGATTTGCATTTTGAAGCTTTAAAATCTCGGGCACCATTCACTGCCATTATAAAGCTGGAAAGAGCCAGGATATTATTTAATATAACCTGATTGTGTTCAGTTGATAAAAGAAAGTCATATACACCATGAATTATTTGAGGGTGAGTTACATATGGGATAATTTTCATTTTTAGATGAACGATTCCTTTAAGACTGTTCTTTAATTTCTGTGCATCTATAAGTGGTTGGGTTGGACATAACAAAATTAGTTCAAGCAATTGTTTAAGTTTGGGGCAGAACTATTCCTTTTGTTTTTTGCAACAGTGCACTCAGCATTTAAATTGCGCTGCCCAATAGGCACAGTTCCTCTGTAATAGAATCTGACAGGTCATGTGATCTCAACATGGCGGCCATCATGAGGGGACACGCTCCATGTAAAGTAAAAACACTGTTTATTTGCCTGCTGATGCGGCTGCAATCCACATCTCCTGCGTGTGCACATAATTTAAAACTGATTTTCATAACTACTGTTCATTTCTTAGCAGTAAGACCTTTTAATAAGGGAAAAATGACTGAGTGCACCTTTAAATAAACATCCACAACCCACGTGTGTCAAAGCCTTTCTGCACATGTGATACGTAAACACAGAAAATCAGACACTTTTACAGCTGTGTGACACAGGAACGGAATGCCTCCATAACCAGAAATGACTCCATTTTGAACAAAGAGAGGAAACACTTATATGCTGGTTTACACACACACACACACACACACACACACACACACACACAGACGTACACACCTCTTCCTGTCACACGCGTGAAGGAGTGGAGCTGTTCTCATTAACACAAACCTCCCTCATAATCATCCTCTTCCTCAGCCGGTGGCGGCGCAGTGCTGCCGCCTTGAGGAGCAGCAGGAGATTTCTTCTTCTTTCCTCCACCTCCTGGGACCTTCAGAGAGATGGCCAGCTTTGCATACTGTACAAACCAAAGAGCTGTTAATAATGAGGAAAACAACCGGTAATTGTTTCCACTTGCTTTCTAACTCTTTAGCTAAACTAGCTGTGTATGCTAATGTGTTTTTGATGAAAAATCATCTATATAAGTCTGCTTGTGTTCACGCGGAGTAATAACACTCACATCATTGTCCATGTACTTGAGTAAAGGTGAGTTACACACGCGGTAAACCCCGTCCTCATCCTGCTCGTCAAAGGCTGCCAGTAACGTCTCCATAGCAACGCAGTCCTCACTCCCACTGAACCCTGGGAGACTGAGGAAAGGCAAGACACCACATCAATGCGTTGTCTTGATGGATCATACACCAAGCTAACAGGGAACATTCTCCAAACATTCTCTCAAAGTTATGAAAAATGTTTTTTAACGTTATATATCCTACATATCAGAAATTATATTCCTAAGTAGTCAGAGGAACATTTAAACAAGTTACAAAATAAAATAAAAATATTTAAATAATGTTCTGTTAACCCAAGCAATAAAAAACATCTAAACACTGGAGGTTTTTAACGTTCCTAAAACCTTTGAAATAACATTTTAATGTTTTTGTTACTTAATGAAAACGTTGGGGTAACAATCTCACAACCTAAAATTGTTAGTTTGGCAGCATGAGCTTGTCGTACCTGTAACTTTCTCTGACACATTTATCTGCTGCTACAAAGTCTCCTCTGTGCAGATGCACCAAAACTTGAGCGATTGTTTTCTGCAAATGACAAAACAATCGTGTAAATGATGCTAGCAGCGACTAGCGTCTGTTTTAGTTCATCAGACTACATTTACATTTATGCATTTGGCAGACGCTTTTATCCAAATACAGTTCGTTCAAGTTACACATTTTGTCACTGCATGTGCTTCCTGGGAATCAAACCCACAACCTTTACGTTGCTAGCGCAATGCTCTACCAGCTGAGCTACAGGAACATTAATTGAGGGTAAAGATCTGCATCTGTGAAATTAATTTTAGCTAAATATCTCAATCTGCACCTTGAAGCAGGTGGGGTAGTTCTCAATTTCTTTGTACATGTTTTTTTCCTTCTGGAGGGACACGGCAGCTTCATCCAGCCTGCAGACAGAAAAACAACGTCAACGACACAGTAACTCTTAAACCACTGCTTGTGTGCTTTACACAAGTAAAGGTGCCATGTGATTTTGGAACTGCATGAGGGTGAGTAAATGATTTTCCATTCTTATAGAAAGCCACTTATAGATATACTGTACAATACAGTAAACACAGTTAAGGGGTCTTGATAGGCACCACATACATTTTAAACACTTGACCGTTTCCCATGATCTTACAAATCTTTTAAACTGATGCTGTTTGCATAAATGTCTGAAATTATTTTTCTAGACAAAAATATAACTGTGCCAACATATAGTGTCTGTCATTAAAAAAATAAAATTTAGTTTAAAAGAAATGTTTTTTCAAATGAATGATTGGTCTAAATAATAAAGAAAAAGCAGCCAATCAGAGCATAGAACAGATGAGAACTCCTTCCATAATGTTTATAAATGATCTCAGGGTAACGGTTTAAGAAACAGGGTGATAGATGCTAAAATATAACAAAGTTTATTTATTCTTAGTTTTTTATTTGTTATTTCACATTTTTTATAAGACTACTATTATTTTTAAATGTGGAAAATATGAATAAAGAAAAGAGTAAATGTTTTAAAACGTCAAAATGATAACGTAAGGAAAAGTATAAAAAAGTATTGCTTTAAAACTCACCTGCGCAGTCTAACGAGGAGTCTTGAGGCTTTACCCAGCAGTTCTGCAGCCTGTCTGAGACGATCTTCATTCTGCAACACAACAAACAGCATTTCACACGCGTTATGCATGAATTGAAAATCTCATCGTATTCAAGCTCTGAGCTGTGAACTGTTTGTCTCTCCCACCTCAAAGACAGAAGCAGCCTTCTGGTACAAGTCCACAGCTTTCTCAAGATCAACCGACTCGATGAGTCTGAAGAAGTGCACAGGACTGGTTAACAC
>JAZGTJ010006838.1:0-11874 GCA_036877575.1 Botia almorhae
GTCGGGTAGTACGTTCATATTTAAATGTAGTACCTACTTAAGCAGTATGCGATTTCGGACGCAGCACGAGTGTGTTCACTCCGCTCCGCCTCAACTAAACGTTTTAATAATCAAATGTCTCACAACGATCGATTATGAAATTCGTCGCCAACTCTTTTAGTAATCAATTTTAATCGATTCGTTGTTGCAGCCCTAAATCAGAGGAAGTTTAAAATTAAAACGTTTAAATGTAATATATTTTTCTCCTGGTCCTTATTTTAATTGGGTCATAAAAAAATATCAATAATTATTGAGATCGATCGATATGAAACACTGATATCGCAATACAGTTTTCAGCCATATCGCCCAGCCCTAATTTGTACATCTGTATATTTATTCATATCTGTATATTTACCCATAGCACATCTGTATATCTGCCACATCTGTATATTGTAACATCTATATTTATTCACACCTGTATATTCTCATATATCCTCATAGAACATCTATATAACTGCCCTTAATTTATTTATTGTACATAATTCATTACATGGCACACTTTGTATATTGCACTTTCTGCTATTTGCACTTCTGATGAGATGCTAAACTGCATTCCGTTACCCTGTGTTACATGTGTAATGACTATAAAGTTGAATCCAATCTAATCTAAAATATTTTAATAAATAAACATTCACTGCCATTTAAATGCTTTTTATATTTAAACATATGTAATCAGTGACTATTATACAAAACATGATACAATATAAAATTTCATTTAGCATTTAAGGTTTGTAAAAGGTGACAGCGTGCATGAACATGTGGCTAATTAAGTATTCTCAGTCAAGCAGAATTAAACCTTTTAAAGACAGGCCAGACTCTTATCTAACACTTTACACTTGAAAATTACAAGTAAAGGGAAGAAACTGTCTTCCCTCTTTACTGTACTTGATTCTTTCATAAGTTGAGTGTAATTAACATTATTTTACTGTATGTTCAGATTCCCACTGATGTCATAAACTGCATCCACAGTGGACACAAACTGCACATCAGATCTACAGTCATCAATTCAGCTGTTCACACTGGAAGTGGAATAACACACCATTTGACAAACTCAGTTTCCTTGTTAAGGTGTTACAACACTACAACCATTTTACTTTCCCCTTTCATCTGAAATAACAGATATGCACAATTATCATATCTATGAACTTTGTGCTATGCATTTTGCTCATTATGAATTTTAATAATATTTTCAACAAATTGTATTTCTATTTAACTACATCTTAAGTCTAACCTTAAACTAATAGCTGTTTGGCACACAGCTGGTAGTCTGAAATGACATCAGCTCACAGTCTAGTTGAGATACTATGTTACACTCATGTACACCAGATATCTTGTTGCTTATAGTGACAAGCCATAACACATTAATTCATTACCTGGCAAAGCTGTTTCAACAGAATAACACAACCACACACAGGTCCATAACGGAGCAGAAGCCTTTGAGTTCAAAACCATGAATTCTTGTATATCAACCCAGTAGAGCATGTCTGGGATTCATTTAAATGGTCAAACTCTGATGATAATCTCAAAACAGTCAAACATGGGCTAATAAGTTAGCCTGAGCTTTATATTGGTCCATCAATGTTTATGTACAAATGGTAACCCTATCAACAATGCTCACAGTTAAAAAATATTGATATACTGTATTGTTCTCTTATGTCAGTAAACCCGAGTTATTGTGAATAAGGACTGACCTCTGCTGCAGTACTGACTGATGAAGATGATTTCCTCTGACGAGAGTCTTCAGCACTGATCATGTCAGAAGTCTGACGAGCTCTTCTGCCCGATCTAGCCACCTAAAGAACAAAGTCATAATAGTAAAGAGTCAATCTCACCAAACCTTTCAAGATCAAACTGGAGCCAAACTTCGCAGCAACAGCAATTAACAGGTTTTTTATTTATGCAAAATAGTTTCCTATTTTGTTTTTTATTTTGGGTAAATATGATCCGGACACGTTTCGTAAAAGCCTGTCTGTCTGATGAAACGCTCTATACTCTATTACTGTTGCTATAGCAACATAACGCGTTACCATGGACGTTGCTGTGTTGTTTACATGCAATATGGGAAAATACATGCGTCGTACCCGTCCCTATCAACATACACACTATACTAGATCATGTATTATTATACATAATGATCTACACATACACGATTCAGTCGGAGGTCAGTTTTAATGCACTCCATCTAGATCAGTTTTAAACGTAGCGGTAAAACAGACGCAAATAATGGCCGGTTGTGTGAGCTGCTCTGTGTCTACATTTTATATGTTTGTGGTTACTGTGATGCTCGAAGCTCCAAAAGCAGCTTAATGTGCATTAAACTCACATTTTTAGTGAATCCACCATCAGACCGCGGAAGAGAAACGTCCATCCTGACGGAACTACCTCCCGGAAGTGACGTCACGCACGCCAACAGGCTAAAAACATATAACTTGGTTACTTTTTAAAAAATCAATTATTGTAGAGAAACCAAAATCTACTGTTTTATTTGCAAAGTGATGTTATTAATGAGTCTACATTGTATACAATGTATATATTATAAAATGATTTGTATGTTTATTTGTATGTATGAGTGCAAACAGGCTGATAACCAATAATAATTAGAGCCTTAATAAACTGTACCATGATTTAACCTGTCTTCCACACTGCACCATGGTAATTTCATGTTTTGCTATGACATCTATTAAAGAATTATCATGTAAATACCTTGATAGTAATTCAGTACCATGGTATTACCATCTAATACAGGGGTTCCCAAACTTTTCAGCTCACGACCCCCAAAATAACCGTGCCAGTGACTCGTGACCCCCACTATCCTCGGAAGTGTTTAAAATATACAAACGTTGCGCGCAACGGCGCACATGCGCCAATAGACCTATCCAAGCATGAGCATGACAACACAAAAGAACATAACGGTGTAACAACCATATAATTTTTTTATAGTAATTTACTCATTTGTTTAATTAATTAGTTTTTATCTTTTGTTAGTTATGGATAAAATATTTATAATAGTTTTTAAAAAATTATTTGATTTCTTGGAAATCATCTCGCGACCCCCGCTCAATGTCTCACGACCCCCCAGAGGGTCGCGACCCCTACTTTGGGAACCACTGATCTGGTAATACCATGCTACAGCCCTGTAGCATGGTATTACCAGATCACTTTTTGGCTTGATTCACTCCTCTAATATATGTATTGTTTAGAAGATTTTATTCTGTTATCATTGCCATACTCTAATCAGCACAAGACAAAACATTTCAGTCACTTTAATGTTAAATGATACATAAAAACATTTTGTGTCTGGTGTAAACATTTTTTACGCATTTTGAAGAAGGGTTACATTTGTTACAACATCTCTGCCAGAGCAACAGGCTAAAGATTAGATATAAGTGATCCAGTGTAAGATTTGTACAGCAT
Source organism: Botia almorhae (assembly GCA_036877575.1). Lineage (NCBI taxonomy): Eukaryota > Metazoa > Chordata > Actinopteri > Cypriniformes > Botiidae > Botia > Botia almorhae. Next base: position 3,454 of record JAZGTJ010006838.1, read on the forward strand.
GTATCTGAGAGTGTTTATGGGATGTCTATTTAAACCGTCTTTTTGTCTTAAAATGTATGTTTTTTCTCCAAATATGGAAGTTATTAGTGTAATATTGCCAATATAAATGTCAAAGCAAAATAATGTTATTAGTATCTTGTATTACACAAAAATGATCAGATTTTTAATTCAGGACATGTGATAAATAGTTGAAAAAGTATTAAAAAATCAAAAGGCCTTAATTTAAGTGTTTTTATTTAAAGAATAACTCACACTGTGGTAGATACTGTATATTTAATGAGTAGACTACTAAAGACTCCTTAAACTTTCATGTTTTTTGGTTCTAGGGGTGTTTGTGTTCTCTTTATAATGCAGGGACAGTAACGATTGTTAAGAGCTCTGGTGAATCTATGACATTCACTGGCTGTGTTTTGTTTATTTTATTATTTGTAGGATAGTTGGTTGAGTTCCAGCAATCGAAGGTCTTATATTGTTTAGCAGGACACTGCATGTGGATGGTGATTTAGGCCACTTGGATCTTGCCATATATAGAAATGTTGATATGCAAGTTCTCACTGTAACCTGATATTGGTTATTTCATGCAAACTGAAGCGTGTTATGTACAGAGAAATCTGTATGAGGTTTACACAGATTCCGAAACAGGGGAAGGATGTTTCTCTGTACACAGCAGTATATATATATATATATATATATGATGCTATCTACTCAAATAAAGCTTGGAAGGTCATGTGACATCATGCCTTATGACATTAATAATTACACATTTGGAACATAATGGTGATCCTGTAGCTCAGTTGGTAAAGCCTTGTGTTAGCTGAATAAAAGGTGTGGGTTCGATTCACAGAAATCACAGGTATGTGTATACCTTTAATGACTGTAAGTCATTTGGATAAAAGCATGAGCCAAATGTGTAAATATAAAAAAAATTATTTAAATAATTTTTTTGCAGTTTTGCTTTAACACAAATGAGCTTGCGTGTCAGTGGGCAGACCATTGAGTGTAGAAACATCATTTGTACAGACATTAAACTAAACAGGCATTCACTATTTAAGCCTTTGACATGCAGGATTAAGACATCAGGTATCATTAAAACAAGTCAAGATATCAGTCTAGTTAGTCTAAAAGTCTTGGAGAACAGACTGAAGACTAAAACATCCATCAGGGGGCGCACAAGAGTTATGAAACCCAGCAGACTGCGTGCGTCTGTGTGTGTGTGTGCGTGAGTGGGTGCGTGCGTGTGTGCATGTGTGTATGCGTGTAAAAGAAAAGGAAATTTGGCGTTGAAATGATTAGGATTGTAATCTCATTTCTCAAATATTGTATTCGTTTCCATTGCTGGCGGTTACGTAATATGCAATTACATTTTCTGATATGCGTTAGCTATTATGTAAAGTAATTGCATGAATGGGAAAGTTGCAGAGAGCAGTAAGGGTGAGATTGGCTCCTCCCACCCCTTACGTCACAGAGCGCTCTGACTATAAAATGCAGCGGGAGCGAAATAAACCTGGCAGTGAAGAGGAGTGCTGTGCGCAAGTGATAGGTAGGTGTCTTCAGAGAAAGTTTCTCAGAGCCCTTGTCTGGGGGAAAATGCAGGTGGACAATGTGGTGGTAAACATTTCATTTGTTTTAAAGGACTAATGGTGCAGGTTTAAGGATGTTATGGGATTATTGTGGAATGATTTGGAATAAGGTTACTGATTGGACTTTTATGGAGAAGAAACAATCAGCACTTGAAGTCCACAGCGTCGAGGGGACGACCTGGCAGGCGCTGCCGTTATCCATCTAAACCTGTTTAACTGAGCTGGAACTGTACGTTTACGGTTGTAAGTGTGAAGTTTTTGGAGAATACATGATGCATTTGGGCAGAGGACTTCTGCTTTTCCTTCTTTTAAACAACGTAACCATGAGCTTCTCTCTGTCAACCTGCACCACTGTGGACATCGACCACATCAAGAAGAAGCGGGTGGAGGCAATCCGTGGTCAGATCCTGAGCAAACTGAGGCTGACCAGCCCGCCACAGACTCTAGGCCCCAGTCAGGTGCCCTATCAAGTGCTGGCTCTGTATAACAGCACTAGGGAATTGTTGGAGGAGTTAGGGCGAAACAGACAGCAGAGCTGTGGACAGGACAACACTGAGACTGAGTACTACGCCAAAGAAATCCACAAATTCAACATGATTCAGGGCTTCCCTGAAAACAGTAAGTGACTTCAAGGGCAAATTATTTAACGAGATCTGAAACGGAGATAGGGGTATTCCTAGACAGACAGAGGATACTGTACCTATGGTGACACTTTGTAATAGTAAAATAATGCAATGGTATAATTACTGTTTAATAAGTCGTTAATAAACATTACAGTTTATGACATTAACATGTCTATTAATTGATATAGGTACGTCATGGTTGATGCTGATAAAGGTATTCAGGCAGATTGTCATTTCAGCTGTATATCGGCAGCATATCTAATGCAGATATAAAAAACACAATTTAATAGTAGTAAACTAAACCTCTTTTACAAAATTGCTCAAGGAACACTGGTTACACAGTATTTACTATAAATCCATGACCACTTCTGTTTACTGGACAGTCAGTTATCAGCCTGGCTGATATAGGGGTTTATCACTTATGTGTAATTATGAGTCAAAGTTTTGTGACTATTTTAAATGTTGTTCTTGTAGAAATCATTTGCAAAGTGTTATACAATATAAGAATGTTTAAGGTTGCTATAAAGTGCTGCAGTTTTGTTGTAAAGAAAATAAATATGAAACAGTAGTGTTTTAACAGTGTTTCTTACAGCTCTGTGTGCACTGTTGTTAGGCAGACTCAAGTTACAACACTGAACTATTCACAGGCCATGGGGAAATATACTAAAGAATATTTTTAATTAGTTTTGTTGATAAATGGTATAACCTGGCATCTGAAAATGATTTCACATTATTAGTCTGGTCTATTCTTTCATCTGAAGGCCAGTACAGAAACAAATGTCCAACAGTTTTCCATGTGTCTCTGGTTCCAGTCCAAGTTGAGACGGGCCCCAGATTATTTGAGGACACAATGAGTTGCGTGGATGTATCCTAGTTTAGTCTTCTGTCCTAGACAGGCGATTTGATGGTGAAACTGCTGTGCTGTCCAAAGGTAAGACAAGAGCAGGAAACACCAAAGTGTTTGATTAGGATTCAGAACCATTAGAAATAAGATCAGTCAGTATTTTTTTTTTAGATTTCACCAACTACACCACAATCACTTTATCGCTGCACTGTAAAAATGAAAAGGAACTGGACACTTATGATAAAGTTACTGGAAGAACCATTAACAGTCTTTAGAGTTCTTTTAGGAACTTTTGAGTACCTCAGAAAACCGCCCTATTAAGGCCTGCAGTGGTTTTCAACTGGTTTTGCTTTAGGACACAGGTCATAAAATAGACATTAAGTTTAATTGTGTGTCACGTCACACAACATGTACTGTACGTGTTGGCAGTTTTTCACACATTTTAGTGCCATGTTAAAAGCATTAATTACATATTTAATAATAATAAAAATAGTATAAGAACAGAACTTTTGATTTTTAAAAAGAAGAAAGATTTTGAGAATAATCTCATAAAAGGCTGAAAAATGAAATAAACACTCTTTATTTACTAAAAAATTGCATATAAATCACAATACTACAGTTTCATTTTTAGATTTTTTTTATTTTTATAATTTTAAGAACACTGAATGATGTGTCATGTAACTTTTCCCTGTAAGGAGCTTCATCATTTAGTTTATAATGTTCTCTGAGAGGACAGATTGCATCATGCTCACCAAAATTCAGATTCAAATCAACAGACTGTTTTCACACACGTCATTGGAACCAAATGTGGATTTCAGATCCGCTAGTGCATCTGACTACAATAATATCACCTCACTTTTACAAACTATTTGCTGGGGTCTGAAATTAACTGTATACCCTGCCAGCAAAGGTGACTGATATGAACACACTTTTCAGGCAGTCAGATTTTTTTAGCAGCATTCCTATAATAATATGTTATGTAATAAAATTAAAACAAAATATATTAGAGAAAACTACATTTATTGTTAAAATGTTCTTACATAAAATATTACATTTGACAAATAAAAGTAATATATTTGTCAATGTTTTCAGTGTCAAATATCCTATTAAACTGCAATCTTATTTTGCCAGAACTTGGTTTTTGGTGGATTTTTGGGTTTTTAATTGAAATGCTGAAATATGTTTGAGTTAACGGTCCAAGCATCCCTGGAGATGTTTGTGTGGAGCCTTTATATGGTGATCATTCTTGTCAGAGCAGACATTTGAGCATTTGAGCCCATAAGCTCCAAAGGGGAGACGCACACTGTGGATTGGCTACTGAATGTCTTTCCTTTCCATTATGCAGTTTGCCATAAATCTAGAGCTGGAGAATGTGGTAGTCATCACCACGACGATAATGTATGTTCACGTTCCATTCTCCTAAGCTAAGATAATGGCTTTTTCATGTGTTGTGTTTGGATACTCGCGGCATGTGGAATCATTTACACATTTGTGCTTTTCTGTGTATTTTCTCTTTGAAGCATGCAGTGGGCACACCAGTGCATGCTAACGCTGTCATTCATTATTTCATCATTCATCATCCAGCCAGTGATCTCCAGATGCCTCTGAAGTTCAGTGGTGAAAGTTTATGCAGGTCTTATCTCCTCTCTATTTATTTGCATCCAAAAATTCTTGAATCTTTGTGACACCACTGCAAAGCATTTTTGCCATGTGAGGCCTGTTTATCCATTGACCAGTAATAGAGGGAGATACAGACATATTCACACATCTGTGTTCCTTACTCTCAGACTTATGGTCTCCTGTTTTGTCAAGCTAGTCTACTGACACAATTGGTGGAGAACCCTTAGTAATATAATAAACCCTTATACTGGCATCATCACCATACATCTTTCCCTAAAATGTTAGCTGTTCAACGAGAAACACAGTTAGCAGATGATAACCATTCCATGGATAACAGGATCGTGACCTGTAGCAGAGAGAGGTAGACTCTGATCTTTGGACCACACCACTTCTGATAGGTGCAAGAATAAGATGATGTCATTAAACAAAACAGAGAGCGCGTTTGCTGGCCAAAACGCACAAACACACATTTTTCTCCTTTTCTTTAGCTCTCATTTCATGTCTTGTCATTTGTCAGAGATCTTCCAGATTCAGATTTGTGCTGCGCTTCTGGTAGTTTCTGTCAAACAGTCACTTCACACGGGTCACAACCGCCTATCAAGCTCTTAAGGAAATGCCCCCAAAATAGTTACCACATGACCTCATTTGGCACAGGACCTAAAAGAAAACACAAGATGTACTTGAAGGAGACGTTTTTTGATTCTCACACTACACCATACACACAGTAATACCACATAATTGCTTTGATCTTTTATTAATCTTTTATTGCTTGGAAAAACTGAATGCATATATATCTAACAAATCCATACATTTAAAATATCAACAATGACTCAGATTTTCTCCAAGAACAATTAATAGCACATGGACGAGGGATCGTCCAGATATTTTGTTATTGGAAGAATTTGATGGAAAATAGTTAAAATTAAAGTCTCTGTTTATTGCAGATGAATATCTCAGCACAGTTTGTTGAAATCTCATGTGAAACACTATACATTGTGAAATTACCAAGGTTTTTTCCTTTGTAGTAGAAAGTTCTGCAGAGCTCTCCTTTTATTGTGTTGCAGTCTAGGAAAAACAACTGAGGTGGAGTTAAAGATTTGACTTGTAATTCTCTTTTCTGTGGGTTCAGTTACCTTGAAATCAGACTCTGCATTGAATCTCACAGGAAATGTTATTTACTGTGATGTGTGTAGTTTTCATTCACTGTGCAGTTCAATATTCAGGTTTTTTATTACATATCATGTAATGTAACAGTGTGATTCAACAATAAGTGACATTTGTGGGTACTTGAAAACTTGAAAAATGAATCATGTTTAAGCAATGTTCTGGAATAAAGTTCTAATGTCCTGAAATAAAGATCTAATCATGGGCTTCTCAGTCAGTCATTTATGGGGGTAGAATTGTTGCATAATTCCAAATAAATATATTATGATCCACAAATAAATGTAAACCGTTTGACTGTCTGACATTTGTGGATATAGCTCTTTGTGCATTTGTGGATAGCTTTCTGTGCACTTGTTGATATAGCACGCTGTGCATTTGTGGATATAGCGCTGTGCATTTGTGTATATAGCTCTGTGCATTTGTGGATATAGCCCTATGTGCATTTGTGGATATCACTCTGTGCATTTGTGGATATAGCCCTCTGTGCGATTGTGGATATAGCTCTCTGTGCATTTCTGGGTGGAAAAACGAAAAATAGAATTCCTTTTTTATAAATATATAGTGGGAATATTTTTTAAATATATAGAGGAAGTTAAAAGAGCTGAGAACAAACCCAAAATAGCGATATATTTAATAAAAACATTTGGAATCTTTTTGAAAAGAATGGGGAAAATAAATTAAAGAGCCAATTAAACATTTTAAGCTATTATACACATTTATTAAAAACATTAAAAAGATTGTTTTTAAAGAATGTTTGTAAACAGTGAAAAACAGAAATGTCATATTTAAAGAATATTATAATACTAGGTTAAAATAGATTAAGGTTTTAGTAAATCAACAGCTCACACTTTGTTCTACTCTAAGCTTTAAGTGTCTTTTCTGTGGCATCATCAGTGGTGTGCAGATTGCTCAGAAGACTTTCTCAGGAACCTCTGGACAGTGTCACTTGGCAGGAGACAGCTCCGTTAGGAAGGACATCCCAGACACAGAGAAGACTTATATTCTCTCTGTTTAAAGACATGGTCCCAGGATATATAGCAAAAACATACAGTGCCCTCCATAAGTATTGGGACAGTAAAAATGCTTTGTTTGCTGTGGAGTCCAAAAATTATTAAACGATAAATATGAGGCAAATGTTTCATTACTTTTCTCATAGGCTCAGCACATGCATGTGTTCTCACCGAACATAAGACTTAAGAAGCAATGGACAGAACTAATACTACATATTCCCTCCTTTTAATGTATGAACAAATAATGCACCAAGACACAGCTGATCTCTTAGAAACACAATTGTGAGCCAGTTGTCCCAGTACTTAGGCTTACATTAGGTATAGGTATAAAACTCTGCTGTTCTTCTAAATGTATTCAATTTTATGTTTTTTACAAAATGTGACATTTTGTACTTTTGCCCTTAAATTCATCTTTTAATCATGAAAGATTACCTGACTCCACAGCAAACAGAGCACCAATACTTATGGAAGCCACTGTAAATTTCATTGTCAGGTGGCCTTTGTCTGAGCTCACATTAGAGACCCAATGTGAAAACTCTGGACACTTGAGTATGTGTATACCACTAGCATTGCTGATAATAAAAGCGATCTGATGAGGTATTCTGGTTGGTTTTGGGCGCTCCTAGGAGTTGCAATGTTACTCTGTTGCCAAATGACCTTTATCTGAGAACCCCATATTTGTGCTTGACGTGGAGTCTTGTACTTACATTTGTGGAACAAATGACCCACATGCTGCAGTCTTGGCAAAATCAGCTATAATGTGAAATCCACCTCAAAATATTGCAGTAGGAAAAATGAGATCATCCTAAAGGAAATAAAGATTAGAATTTCAAATCTCTTAGAGTGGGGGGGTTTCCACCTTAGAAAAGGAGATTTAGGAGAGACAAAATGACACATGGAAATTCAAGATGAGCCTTTTGCTTTGTTCTAAAATCTAGTGAGCTGTCCTACAGCCTACATAGCTACCTTCTAAGGTAGCTGCCTTACCCAAATAGAGACGAGTAATTGATTTGGACGCTCTACATAGGCAGCAACTCCACATAAATCACATATATTTGACATCACTTGAGACAGTTGATTTCAGTGGAGTTTCATGTGAACATATTTGTGAGCCAAAGATGTGATAGTTTTAACTAGCTTAAAAACAGAAAGTGTGGTGGAAAAAGGGACAAAATTGAGCGGAGTAAAAGTTTAATAAAAAAAGTTTATTAAAGAGTTACTGCACAGCAAATCAGTAACACTGTCACATCAGTTGCATGCAAAGAAATGTGCATCACTGTCTGCCCAAGATGCTATTTTATCATGTGCCCAGTAGCTAAAACAGGAAAATACACCAAATTAGGAAAAACAGGAAACACCCCTGAACACCTCCAATATCTCTGGCACCCAAGTGGCCGTGTTTTTTTCTCGTAAGACATAATTAAAATAGTTAGACTCAACTACTCTGTATTTCACACAGAACCACTAGATAAGGAATGCAAAAATCCTTGGCCTAGCATATTCTGCATAGGATCAACTAATGTAAGATTGACACCCACCTATGTACTGAGACAAAATGTCTAGGGACAGAATGTCCAGTT
>JAZGTJ010006838.1:11924-24066 GCA_036877575.1 Botia almorhae
GTGGAGTTGGGCAAGTGACCCACAGAACGGGCAGGAGTCCTGTCCAGAGTGGGATCTAGAACCAGGTTAAAGTCACCACCAATTATTAAATGTGTGTTAGACAAATTTGGGAGGAGATTAAAAACTTTACGGAAAAAGGATGGGTCGTCATAATTTGGTCCATATAGATTTAATAGTGTAATATGTACAGAAAAAATTAAACCCGAGACTATCACATATCGACCATTTGGATCACTAATGGTAGATATATGCTTAAAAGGTATTGTTCTACGGAACAGAATGGCCACACCTCTAGCCCTGCATGAAAAGGTAGACTGGAACACCTGCGAAACCCAGTTACACCTAAGTAGTCTTTGTTCATTATGCTTGATATGAGTCTCTTGCAAGAATATGATATCAGCAGATATTGACTTCAAATAAGAAAAGACTTTGAACCTTTTAACCCGGTTATTAATGCCTCGTACATTCCAGCTGGCTAAGGTAACATTACAGTTTAAGGATTGCATATTATATGCCTGTATATGTGAGCTTCAATTTTGTTATGATAGTTGTATGGAACTGGAGTTATTACAGTAAACAAGACGAAACGTATAACACTTAACACACCTTCATGAAAAGAAAAAAACCTCGGCGCCCTCCCCCTCCCCCTCCCTTTCATCCGCTTCCCCAAACGAAGCGGAATACAAAATACAAACCCCATATGAACCGTGGAGCTACAAGGCTTCCTAAGGAGCAACAAGGACACTTATCAGCTGCAATAAACTTAACAGTCGGGGAAAAAATAAATAAAAAATAAACGGCTCCTCCTCTACCCTCGATACATAAAATTAACAAAACTAGTGATTTTGAACATTAGCATGGAGTCAACAGCATTAACGAACATTGGTATAGCAAAATACCGCAACCACAATCCCGTAAAAGGATACTTTCAATATAGTCAAAAGTCTTGGTTATACTAGTGGGCGCGGGCGCGCGCACTTGTAGAAATCATCGGCTTCCTACATCCGAGAGCCCCGGTCACCGGTCTGTATAGCGGCGCATAAACAAGACCATACTCACAGGTTCGACACACTTAGAACAATTGAGAAAATTGTCAAGTGTACGTGCGTAAGAAGTCAAGATGATGTGATAATTGCATTGGCAAATGCTTCGGCGTCCTCGACTGAATTGAAGATTCTCTTTTCCGATCCCTGAGTGACAATCAGACGCGCAGGGAACAACAGTCCATATCTGACACCAGCCTCCTTCAATTTCTTCTTAACTCCGTCAAAGTTTCGGCGCTGCGACAAAACCTCCGCTGTCAAATCAGGATATATAGAGATCCGCGTACCCTCAAACTGTAGAGGTGACTGTTGTCTGGACAACCTCAGGATTAGTTCTTTAACTGGGTAATGGTGGATTCTTGCTATTAGCATCCGGGGGCGCCCTCCTTTGGCTGGCAGGGGTCCAATACGATGTGCGCGATCCACTTTTACTCCAGATGGAAAGTTTTGGTCTCCCAGGATGGCCGGTATCAACTTCTCGACAAATTCCGTTGGGCGACCATTTTCAACTTTCTCTTGTAGCCCCGCAATTTTAATATTTTGCCGACGGGAGCGGCCCTCCAGGTCATCAAGCTTGACGTGTAGGGCTTTATTGGCGGCAACAATATCCTTGCAGAGAACCTCTAACTCGGAAATGCGGCTGTCATGCTCTACTCTCGCACCCTCGAGATCGGAGATACGGGAGTTAGTTTCGGTAAGCGATGCTTGCATTTGCGACAAGGTATTTTCGATGAAGTTAAATCTGTCATTCATCGATTTATCCATAGCTTGGATAGACGCTTGGATTGCTGCCAAGATTGGGGATAAGGCCGCGGTCTCGTCGTTGACAGTAGCACTAGCCGCTTGTTCAGACTGTTCGTCTACATTGGCCGATTGGTCACATTTCTTCGTTTTAGGTTTCGTCATCTTGACTTCAGGCTTCAAAGGATATTGTTTCGTTTTGATTATGATTAAATGAAACTAGTTTTTTCGAGGTTAATGGAGGAGCTCCTCAAAACTACGTCTACTCCATTCGGTGCTCTCGAGCGCCCCCCACCTCAGATCATTTTGTCAACTTAACTATATTAACATGTGCTTTCTCAAGTTTTCAAAATTTTGATTTGAGGGGGCAAGACATTTATTTGCCCCTGCGTAGAGCCGGCCTCGGGTAGCATAAAAAAAGAAAATAAGACACATTAGGAAAAAGAAGACGATAAAAACCGTCCCAGACTGTCCTTCAAGTAGGGCAGTGTGAGATCAGGGGGAATAAAAAGCCCCGGCAACAAGCACATAAACACATAAAACATAGACATAACATTGCAACAGGGGAGAGGGACAGAGGATGTGGAAGTAGTCCAATGTAGGCAACAGCCATCCGGTCCTGCAGCTAGCTGTTGCCTAGCTGTTTGTCATAGTTCATAAGGCATTCTATGATACATCGATAAGGGTATGTGCTCGAACTCTTGTGATATTAATCTATCACCGATCGATATATCAATTTGTGAGAAAATCGTGGCTGCTGGGTAGTTTATTAATCCTACCGGTGATCCGGGCGGTATATCTGTGCCGTCTGGGTTTGTGATTTTAAGTCTTAAAAACAATAATGTGTTATTTAAGTCGATATAATCTTCTCCAGTACCGGCGATAAAAAACTCCAACGGTGCTGTGTCTGATATCGCAGATAAGGGCGGTACTTCCATATAAGCGTTTTTTTTAATATCACATGAGTCAATGGTACTGTGAACAAATCTAGTTCGGATTTAACACATTCTTTGGACATGTTATGTAGTAAGGCTATGATTTAGAAAATAGTTTTAACAGCTCTTCTTGTGGTAGAGGATGTGACACGTTTTGCCGACACCTTACGTCTTTTTTCAACTGATGTCTTCTTCGAAGCATGTTGTTTTCTTCACCGGCTGACCACTCCTCTTACTACCTGGTGGCCTATACAAATGTTTATGGGCCATTACCATAAATCCGGACCCATTTTGTGTATTATTATTATTATTATTATTATTATAAGACCTAGTCAAATGTATTGGTGACAGCATTGCTAAGTATGTTCTTTGCAGCTAATTTAAGATGTGGTCTGGCTATGTTAAATCCTTGTTTTAGAAGGCTAATCTAAAAAGACCTTTAAAAATGTCCCCCATCCCGCCTCCGTACCTAACTCCGCCCCCGCATATTCAGGGAGTCCGTTGCCAGCTTGTTTTTGATAATACGCCACATAACGCTTGGGGTCAACATTGCTGAAATACTTATTTTTAAAGAGTCTTTCTTAGGTCTAAAGTGAAGTTTCGCAACAACTTTTCCGTAATTAAACGGGACATCATTGTTCTGGTCGTCTTTCACTTCGATAGTAATGTTGGTAATTGTGGATTTATTGATTGATGCGTAGTGTGGCTTATTGTATCAAACACTGATCATATCATTGTTCTCCCCTGTTATATGTACACATCTCGAGCAGTATGTACGAATCACCAACTGGCTGGTATTCAATAATATCCGTGTACACGTACAGTGTGTAGAACTCCCCGTTGATGTCTGCTTGGTGTTGAGCATACGTCATCACGACATCGCCCTCACCAAAAAATTTGCCAGTGGTTGAGTTGTTTTTAAAGGAACTTCCGGTTTTAACCCTAAAATAATGGCTAATTTTCCATAGAACACCAACGACACTTCAGAAACACCTTATTTTTTACATGGTCGTAACCGAGGGTCATTGACGTGGGGAGGTTTGCATTTATTTCCCTAATTAAAAATACCAGGTCGTCATAATACCCCGTCTTTAACGCAAAGCGCAGGTTTAATTTGTATATACCAGAACAGAACGCTCTGTTTTTTCTTTGTGATATTCATACATGTATTTCTCATCCAGTGTTGGGTTGTCGTTTATCACGTCAAAAACAGCATCTTCCTCATTAAAAAGATACCAAGTTTTAGGATACTCAAATAGATACTCTATTAAACCCACGTCCCTTTTACCTCTTAAGGTTATAGGGAAAGCCAATCTGGTTCTATAATTAGAAATTTTCCAGATAAGTTCTCATAGAAGCATTGCATGGTAATAAGACGCAAAAACCACGCTCATCCATGTCTGGTTTTTACTCGAATGACATCGTTCTGTGTGTGTGTGTGATCTCTTTTAAAGGGTTTGGAGATCTACTATGTCTTTTTCAGGTACCCAGCTATAAAATTTAGAAGGCCATCCGAGCCAATTTACTAAAACCATAGTTTTCTTACCAAGTCTTTTTTTGTCTAAAAGTTTTTCTACTTTGAATGCCTTGTTCCCGCTGACGGTTATTTTTTGTAGCTCCTGTTCTTTTGTAGTTTTCCTGTTTTTTGTAGCTCCTGTATAGGTGGGTTGCGTGGTATGCACGCAGTGAAATACTCTTTAGTGTAGTTTTCCTCGTAACCTTTTGAAAATACACCTCTCACTTTAGAAATTTGTACAACATCTCAGATTTTGTATTTAAACACTGGTTTGGTTCCTATACCATCAGAATCATACAGATTATGAAATACTACATTTTCGTTTCCTGTGTTAACGTCCAATGGTCTCATTTTAATACTTAAATGATAGCTGGAATTGTATCCCAGTATGACATCTTGTAACACATCTACATAACGTCTGGAATTAGTGGCTGCTAAATATCTCCACATTCTGCTTTTCAAGGTCATGTTAAAACGCTCAACAACGCTGGCCTTTAAATCAGCGGCTGTATAAAAATGATGAATATCATACTTTTTAAACAAGTCTTGAAAATGCTTGTTAAAAAATTCTTTCTCTTTTTCAGTATAGATTCAAATCTATGTACTCTGTACTCTGCTATTGTTTTTTAAGAAACGACACCATATTTGCTAAAAACATCTATACATGTTAACAAATATTTTTTATTATCATTTGCCTTTGAATATGCAGACATGTCGACCAGGTCCGCCTGAAACTGAGCATCCACCCCGTAAACAATCACCTTATTTCTTTTGTATTTAAGAGGAGCCGTTCTATGTAGCATATAGGCATCCTCTAAAGAAAGCCATTCTGAAACTTCTTTATCGGTTAGCCGAACACCAGTGTAACAGGCCCCGATCAGAAGGCTGTGTTAACAGATAGGAAGTTCCTGTAAAACAGGAAAAATTGAGGAGACAGAAGCAAACGTGTCTGTGTCGCACATAATCCCCAGCAATTGTTTATTAAATGTATTTTTTTCACATTGTAAGGCATTAAAATTTATCAAAATAGCATGGTTCTTCTTTCTTAATGCACAATTATTTTTTCTCTTTCTTTGCCAAAACAAAGTACAATGCACACTTGAGATTTACATTCATCCATTTTGCAAACATGCATCTTAGCAATTCGCTTTACTTCATTTACTCAGATAATTCAAGACTTTTCTAATGCATATAAAATCATTGTACATGACCAAACATGTAGGGCCTGAGAACCTGAGAAGTATGTAAACAATACACATTTAACATTGAAGTTACCATTTTAATTACCAGATCTGCAATCCTGTTTGCATTAGCATACGCTTGCCCTGAAATATTTATGTAAACATTTGGCTGGAAAAGTGCATTAATCTTTGTCACAGTTGAACTCTAATTAACCAAAACACAAATATAATATGAGTAAACACAAAGAACATAATGACCTGGTAACTGGAGCCTGCTTAAATAAAAATAAATGCATTTCATGAGCACATCACGAACGCCCATTTTCCCGCATATACAAAATGGGCGGACGATCGCAACATTCACTATTTTCACAAAAACGGAACATTTACACACAATACATTTACACCATAAACATACACATGGGAATGAACTGACTTGTGTGCATATAGTTTTGTTGATATGAAAGTCATACCTGTAAAACAGGAATAATTGAGGAGACAGGAGCAAACGTGTCTGTGACGCACATAATGCCCAGCAATTGTTAGGGCGCAGGCGCACACTGCTCCTCTGTGCGAGTCCTCAACTGATTTTCAAATTAAGAGTCCCGATCTCACTCAACAATAATCAACGGTTTACACTTACAGTTTTGTACTTCGCGTTGTGTCTGACATGTACAATATAAACAGAATGAAAAGCAGGGTCTGAAAAATAAACGTTTCTTCAAAAATTACAATACATTAACTGTGTACATACTTTAGGTTGTCACACCAGTATTGTGTAAAACAGCACGCTTTAGACGGTTTTTACCCCCCAAAGACCCTGGATTAGACAGTGTATAATAAACCTTTTTTATATGCTCGGACATGTTGTTGTTTCACCACACCACAAACAATAACACATAGGGTTTAAAGTTTATGACTTTTTATTTCAATTCAATTTTATTTATATAGCGCTTTTTACAATGTTACGATGCTTCAAAGCAGCTTTACATAAAAAACAAAGAATAGTAATAAAACACAGAACAAATGTCTGACATGTTAATGGTATTATTGCAAATAATGTGTGTGGAATAAGACTAATACTATAGTAGGCCTATAGTATGTTTATGAACAAAGAGCTGACTGAACCGATAAAGCCACAAAATTGTTGAGCAAAATACATGCATTTCAGCTTACATAAGGAAGGTATATAATAGGCTACATCATGGGACAGTGCTATAAGGGATTTGCAAAAGTACCATGAACTACACAACATGCAAAAGCAGCATACATACATACAAACATAAAATATATACAGTAAAATATTGGACGTTTATAATATACAAAATCCTAGTCTAAGTTAGACGTCAGCAGTCTCCCAGCAAGCAAGCCAACAGGGCGACAGTGGCAAGGAACCAAAACTCCAATGATGTATAGATGGAGAAAAAAACCTTGGGAGAAGCCAGGCTTGACCAGGAGGGCCAGTTCTCCTCTGGCACGTTAAAGCTGCAATTTGTAACTGTTTTAGATATGAACAGAGTTTATTGTGATGATATATAGTTAATTATAGATGTAAAACTGATGGTTCCAACTATATTTTAAACATGGCTAAAGTGAGAACTTTAAGTATGTGGAATAACATGATTCTGGCGGGTTCTCTGTTAAAATGCTCATCGAAGATGCAAATATTTAGTGAAATCAGTGTTAACTTTGGAATCGGCAATGTCATCACTTTGTGTGCATATCTGACAGATATATGTATAGTCATGCTGTCAAGAAATGATTGAATTCATTTTCGTGAAACTGTTGAGATATTGACTTTCTCATTGGCAAAAACATTATTACATGTATACGTTTTCTTTAGCATCTGGATAGCCGTGTAACATCATAATCTTTGTTGTTGTTTGGAAATTGATTACTAGACCCACCTCTTTAATCTAGCCTACACATAGTCATACAGATTTATCACTTAAATCCCTTAAGGGATTATTAGGCTGCATTAATCATCATTTAGCTTAGTTAGTTTCTATATTTTGTTCCCTGCTTAGTCACAGCAGTGTGATGTTATGGCTGCAATTAATAACACTATGCCTCACTGTTTCTGTTGGCAAGATTTCTCAGTGCCCGTCATATTATCAAATATAATTGGAACCATCAGTTTTTTCATCAATAAATAACTATAAATCATCATAATCAACCCTGTTCAAATCCAAGACAGTTACAAATTGCAGCTTTAACGTGCCATAGGAGAACTGGCCCTCCTGGTCGAGCCTGGCTTCTCCCAAGGTTTTTTTTCTCCTTCTATACATTGGAGTTTTGGTTTGGGCTACTGTCGCCCTGTTGGCTTGCTTGCTGGGAGACTGCTGACGTCTAACTTAGCTTAGGATGGAAGCAACCTGACGCTCACTGTATCTCTCTGCTAGTAAAGCTAGATCATCTTCCAATAGTGGGACAAAATTGTTCCCTTATTAATTTTCATTTTTCTGCTGTTACAACTAAATTGTCAATTGTTTCCATTTGATTTTAATGATAGTACTGTATGTTGGATGATGCATAACATTCTTTTGTATGCTAAGATTATATACAAATTTGTTACAATTTGCCAGTAAATGGACATTGTTCTTAAGGGGGGCATCTTCCCCCCATCTTACACTGTTATTTTAGTTTCTGGTGGTGTTGTCACATATTGAGTGATACACACAAGAAATTCAGAAATACAAGATGTTTTACCAAACCATAAATGAACAAAGTAGAACAACATATTATTCCTTGATGCAGAAACCTTTATTATTATTATTATTATTGCACTTGTAGCCTATTTTAGCCCAGTACTCAATAACAAGGGCAAATGATTACACCCTGTGTCAACTAGCATATGCAGGGCATGTGAAGTTATATGAAAAACAATGCAAAATCATTGTACTTTGAACTGAGTACAAGGCAAATTACCTAGAGGTCAGTGGCTGCAAGTAAACAGTTGAGTGGTGAAGTAACTCTAAAATCACCAACAACAGAAACATTATTTGGTTATAATTTGGCCAATAATCTGAATCAAACTCATTAGCTGCACTGGCAAGTTCTTTTATACTGTCTCTGCTCATATTTCTGTTCTGCACACTTCGAATGAACAGACTTCAACGTATCAGGGACCAAATTGTGTCAGCTGAAAAGGTAGGACTATTTGTGATGTGTTTAAAGCAACAAATCATTTAACTGCATGATCAGACCTTCCACACCATAAAGATGAAACAGTACTATTGTTAAAGTAGTAACAGTACTACGATTTAATACTAACAAATCACCAGCAAAATAAGACCCAGAACTTCTGCTAATTAATTCAAAGGAAATATGCTCCACATGTTTTTACCTCATAAAGCTGACCTTTATCACAATCAAACCAAAAGCAGTGCTAGATTAAAAAGAGGACATGGGCCTAGTTGCTTTTACAAACAAACAATGCACATAAACTTCCAAAAGCCTATTTTTTCATTTTTGTAAAAAAAAATGTTTTTTCATTTTTTTCAGAACTGTAGTGTTTGTATGATTTGATGAAAGGAAACCTGATACTTTGTTCAAAGGAGGAAACATGGTCATTGGCACAAATTTTGTTACTGACTTTAATATGGATGTTTACATTTAGGCATTTGGCAGTTATACTACTACAGTTATACTAATGCATTATACTGCACATCGATCACTATACATTGAGTATGTGCAATCCCTGGGATAGAACCCATGACCTTGGCGTTGGTAACACCATGCTCTAACCACTGAGCTACAGGAAAGCTGTGTTATGGTGTCCTTTTTCTGTGTACAGCAAAAAAGAAAAATTAAATGTATTAAGAGTAATAATAGTCCTCTGACCTTCTTGTTTTAGTCATGTAATAGATAGTATCTGAGCATATAGTCTGTCTGAAGAAAGTTTTAGAAATGATGTGTAACGGAGACGCTGAGGCAATGGTCAAGAACCGGCAGACAGAGCAATGTAGGCGATACAGGAACAAAGCGTAAACACAGGCAAGGGTTGAGGCAGGCAGCAAACAATCAACAACATACAGATCAGAAACAAGGGGCAGGCAGCAAAGGTTAAAAAATGATAAACAGTCCTAATAGCAACAGGAAGGCAGTCCAGATGAACAGTCTGAAATGCAGCACATGGCAAACAAGACATCGCAAAGAATTCTACAGAGTCTAGGGTTTATATAGCCAGCATGATTTAATACAGGTGTTGCAAACAGGAAGTAATCAGTCTTTGGCAAGGGCTCATGGAAAGTGTAGTTCGAGAGGAGACTAATATTCTGGTGAGGGCTCCCTCTGGTGGCGTGGAGGAGGTGGAGCAGCGGCCTCCTCCATAACAATATGGTTAATGCATTAAATGCGATTTATAATGAGTCCTCTCCATCAAGCACAAACAAATTCTGTTAAAAATTTGTTTTATTGTAGTGTCAGGCAAGATTTCTAGTATCGCTCCAAATTCCCATCATATTGAATGATAACGATAACTTTGATAAGACATGTATACACATTAATCTGTGTTTCGACCATTCTTAATAAAAGCTGCAAATGGATCCACATGAGCTTCTTCGTTACAATATCAGGTTACCGTGACATCTGGGACTGAACATACAAAACCAACACCACCAAAATCAACTGCATTAATTGTTGATTTTTTGACTTAAAAATCAACAAATATAAGAGTATATTGAGGTAGAAAAGTTACTTGTGTTATTTCGAGCCTGTAGAGCTTCAAAAATGTTGCAAATTAATGAGTGTTCTGAAAAAGTTTAAAATTGTGTGAGATTTGCTTTATGTCCTGGTTTGCAGATACTTTGTGATGAGTATGTGGAAGTTAGAATGGTCAAAGTTTCATTATACAAGAGCAGATTTTTAAGAGTGCCTTACACTAATAATATCATACTCTGCCACAGACTATGGACATGCTGGCTACATTGCCCAGCCCCCTCACCATTCATGTGCTAAATACAGCTCAAGGAATTCCTGGAACCAATATGACCATCAGTCTGCATTGCCTAGACCCAGTCTCATCACTGTGGAACTTACTTACAACAGGGTACATGTATAACCAAGATCCGTTTTTAATTCCATTGAATAGTTAACATTTTTGAGATAACCCCTGTTTAGACAGGACATAACAATTTTGTATAATGAGCAGTTTTAAAAAGTAATTCCCCAAAGTGTGTTATGGTAATGACTTAATGTGTTCATTTTAGAATAACTGATGATGACGGACGTTGTCCAGGATTAATAACAAAAAAAAGCTTTACTGCTGGTGTGTATAAAATGCGATTTGAGACTGAAAAGTACTGGAATGCTTTAGGAGAGATGAGCTTCTATCCATTCGTAGAGGTATGAGTAAATAAAAACAACGTACATTTCCATTTTTATAAAATTACTGATTTTTGAGCTATAATTGTTTTAGCCAGTACCCACTACATGTGTTGTCTTGTTTGTGATTCATTTTTAAAAGTTTGTGTCTATTTGGCGATTTTAGGTTATTTTCACTGTCACAGATTCTTCACAGAAGTACCATGTCCCTCTGCTGTTGAGTCCTTTCTGTTACAGCACATACAGAGGAAGCTAGATGCAAGCTGAATTCATATTTTCTTATGCACAAATTATAGACTCAGTATACATTCTGAATGTCTAAAAAGTTGCATAAAGTTTTAATAAACTGCACATAAAACAAGACATTACTGAACTAAGCATAAAGAACATAAATGTGTCACATTTATGATAACAAAACCTATAAAATTAAGAACATATTTTCAGATGATAATTAAGTATTTAATTGATTGAGCTTCAACAAAATATTTTTAACATTTTTTATTTTCATTTTATTTTTATGTTTTCACCATTGTTTGTCTTCTTTGGTAACACCCATTTCATGAAACCTACATTGTTGCAAAAGCAGCTTTACAGAAAATACATTGTAGCACTGTGGTGGAAAAAGGGACAAAATTGAGCGGAGTAAAAGTTTAATAAAAAAAGTTTATTAAAGAGTTACTGCACAGCAAAACAGTAACACTGTCAAATCAGTTGCATGCAAAGAAATGCGCATCACTGTCTGCCCAAGATGCTATTTTATCCTGTGCCCAGTAGCTAAAACAGGAAAATACACCAAATTAGGAAACACCCCTGAACACCTCCAATATCCCTGGTACCCAAGTGGCCTTGTTTTTTTTCTCGTAAGACATAATTAAAATAGTTAGACTCAACTACTCTGTATTTCACACAGAACCACTAGATAAGAAAAGCAAAAATCCTTGGCCTAGCATATTCTGCATAGGATCAACTAATGTAAGATTGACACCCACCTATGTACTGAGACAAAATGTCTAGGGACAGAATGTCCAGTTATGTCTTCATCTAGTTTAACCATGTTAAGGGTTGTTTCCAGGAGAGAATATATTTTGAACATCAACCTAGAAGTATAAGAATACTATAAACAGACAATAAGAAAATAAATGATCAAAGAATTATATGATTATATGATTAAATTTCTCCACATTTTCCCCCTTTTGAAGATTTCTAATCTTCACCAAAAAATTTAAGTATTTAAAACAGGATATTTTACTTCCTCACCAGAGTCCAGTCGGACCCCAGTCACTCAACATTTAATCCCGGTTTAAACCTTTGGTTTGAGACCCTTGGTTTTGAGAAATGGAGACATTAGAAACCTAAAAAACCTTAAAAACATTAAAAACCCTTTATGAATGCTGAAAACAC
>JAZGTJ010006839.1:0-24064 GCA_036877575.1 Botia almorhae
TTTTTACAGCTCCTACAGTCTCTGGATAGCTTTGGTTAAATTGCTTCTACAATTCCTACAGACATCTAGAGAAAGGACTAAGCTACAGCTCCTACAATCTCTAAATTGACTAAATTGCAAACAATTTTAGCAAACCCAGAGAAAGGACTAAGCCTAAAATAATTTGTGTTGCGTTGCTACACTATGAACATTGGTTTGCTTAATGTAAGATATAGTGTTCTTTTAGAGAGCTCATAAGTTTCACTCACCAAATTAGGATCTTTGAGAAAGTGTCCTGGTGTTAGAATATTGACACAAAAAGAATTTGTGTCCACGGACGCAGTCTGTTGATCTTCAGCTTAAACAACTGTAGAATCTCCAAGAATCTTCTGTTGGCTTCTTCTTGTTACTGTTGGTGATTCTTTCTTCTCAGTCTCTCCTGGCTGGCTCGCCAAATTGTTCGATTTTTTCGTATTTGGCTGACCAGTTGTTGGGTGAATCGCCAATGTATCAGATTTCTCTAATACATAAAATAAGTAAGCTTGACCAAAGTTCAGGGGAAAAGAGTTTATTGATGGAAGTCGTGTAGCATAGCCGTCTTCTAGATCTTAACCCAAAGTTCTGTCTGTGTGACAGAACTTTATACCTGATAACACATGTGCAAACTTAAACATTCAGGAAATCCCACAGAGATTTCCTGATAGGAGCACAGCAGGGGGATCCTGTGATACCACTGAAACTCCATGAGAAGTAGTAACCAATGGGATCCCACAGAAACCACACAGAACAAATATATAGGAGGTTTGTATCTGTGGGACAATCACAGTGTTATCATACAGTAAAAATACATACAATCCTTCAGTGCCATCATTCAAACGCGCAGAGAAAGTAAGTAAATTCTATGATGAAGCTTTGATGATTTCTGCAGCTTTTCGGGGGCGTGTACATGATTACCTGACTCGCCTCAGATATTTACAGCGTGCACAATGTGAGGCAGGATCACATTAGCGGTAATGAGGCGATACAAGAGAAATGATACATCTTCTAACTTTCATACGGATTACTTAAAAAGAGAATATTTGTTTTTGATTAGAATTGGTTTATGTAAAAGTACACATTTCAAGCATTTTATGTTCTTTTCCGCGTTATCATGAAAACATGCCTCAAAACGCACCGGCGCGTTTGTCGACTTAGAGGGTTAATTCTGAAAATAATTAGACAACTTTTAAGTTCACTCTAAATAAGATATTTTGAAGTGACACACTACCTGCTGCCAATTGGTGGCACTATGATTGTGACTTACAATAGCCACTGATCATTGTGATCAGCCCAAAACAGCAAACATGTTTCCCAAGTTTAATGTAAATCATTCAATGCTTGCAGACCATATGAGACACTTCCTGTTTCTATTTTTCCATAAATTGACTGCCTTTTCATAGCAACAACATTCAAGATATCAAAAATCAATGGCAAACTTCCTGTTAGGCAGAGCTATTGAATGTAATTTTAAGTTGTTTGGGTTGATACATGTTTGGTGACAATACATGTTTGGTGACTGTAGGTAAAACTACACTACTTTAGTCAAAATGGGATGCTACCGAGCCCCCACTACGCTCATGTGTATGTGGCTTGGTTCATGTGCCCTTTACAAAGATGATTTTACCCAATTCCAGCCTTGCTAAAACACCCCCAGATCATAACAAATCCTCCAGTTTCACAGTGGTGGAAAAAAGCTGTGGCTTGTAAGCCTCTCCAGGTTTCCGTTTAACTATTAGTTGACCAGGTGCTGGGCAAAGCGGAACATTTGACTCATCTGAGAAGATGACCTTACCCCAGTCCTCAACAGTTCAATCCTTATGGTCTTTTGCAAACCTCAGCCTGGCTCTTCCTTACTTCTAAAGGCAGGACTTCAGCCCTGCCTCTAGGAGCCTTTTTCGAGGCGAGGCCATGGCCTTTCTGGCCCACGTCACATACAGCACCTCCCTAGCCCACACCCTCGTCTGCTCCACCCTGGTCCATGCTCACGCCTGCTTCTTCGTAGTCATTTCTCTACCCAGGACCTGTCACTGTCATGTCCCCTGTTCCTGTTTTCCTGCCCCACGGTCCTGGCCCACCCATCACACCTCCAGACTTTGTGTTATGGTGTTTTATGTTTTCGGCATCAGGAGACACCCCCTTAAGTGGGGAGGTAGTTCATGTCTCTGTAATCTTTAGTGCCATTCATCCTAATTGTGTCCAGGTGTTAACTGTTTCCCATGATTATATTCCATATTAAGTTTCATTCTTCAAGCTTTGGATTATATTCATGTTTGGTTTTATTAAATTAACTTTAAAACTGCGTACAGATCCAGTTTCCATTTTATTGTTTGGACAAAACTTTACAATGGAGTTTGGAGGATAAGTGGATGGATAAATCTAAATTAAACTGCATTCACCCTAAAAATATGTTTGCAAGTCTTTATTATACAAGTAGCTTTCCAAGTTCTTTGTGTGATCATTTTTGTGCACTAGTTTGTTTTTCAAGCATCATTTCAAGTAAACTTCCAATACAGTTGACTAAAAGTACTGCATAATGTTAAAAATAGCTATTAACATGCAGTACAATACAAGCAATTATTCCTTTCAGGAAAAGACAGACAAATGACACTCTATTCTCAGCCCTGACAGTGGTTCATTTTAGCCTTTTCTTGTGGAGAGGCATTCTGTTTCAACATTGTTTTCAGATGGGTGGAGTCTTTATACTTTTCTAAAGGAGCAAATGAAAATCAATGGGGAAAATGTTACACTGGACTCTTTTTGTGTGCTCACTATGACTTGTGTGATCACTATTTCTCCAAACAATTATGAACAAACTCTGAGTCATATCTCTTGCTTGCCCATTACAGGCCAGGAATTCATACAGAGCTTAAGCATCTAATAACAATTGATTTTTCTTTCTGTTCGCCTGCAATCTCCCCAGAACAAAATGACGCCGACTGATCAATCTAGTGCATTAAATGCAACTTGTCAGTGTTTCAGGCTTTACCAAAACTAATCATCAACATTCACACACGTGTAATGAAACAGGAAACAGATACATGGCTAAAAATGTATCCATTACTTAAAGTGAAATCATATGTACGAGTCTGATGTATAAATATATTGTCACCATTCACTTTCATCATATGAATGACCAGTGTGTTCCTCAAGATTTATTTTTTGTGTTCCATAGAACATAGAAAGTCATGCAGGTTTTAAATGACAATAGGATGAGTAAATAATCACAAAATAATAAAAACAAGAATCTATAAACTGTATTTTTTACTATAAAAGTATTTTTGGTGCAAGAAACCCTTAGCTGTTATAATCCAGCACACGTGGCTAACAGAGGCGCATAATAGTTACAAACTAGTAACAAACTCTAAATAGTACAAACTCTACATAATAGTTTCATTTTTGTAAAAAATATGCCAGATCATATGTGTAATATTATGAGGAAACACTTTTATGATAAAAGAAAGAAGTCCACAGAGCAGGTCAAAATGAAGATAATGGCATATTTCTCTTTGAAAAATATGCCCCTCCTCCCAACATCAGTTGGCCAAAGTCACTAATCAAAACCATCGATCAGCTCCATTTGTCTCTGGGTCTAATGCCTGTTCCCCATGCAGGCCTCTTCAGGCTCGTTTGCATAACAGTATGTTTGCCAAAGCAGTGTACATTTTGTATTTCTAAAAGTGGCAGTCAGTGAATCTTGATAATGTGTGGAGCTTTGAACAGATAACTCACATTGATAGTTCTTATATTGTGCTAGGCAGTAATAAATCTGTGTCTGTAGACATTAATATGCGTTGACAGTCAATTCCAGCGGCCTATGGATACTGTCTCAGTGAAACAAGCCATTTGATTGCCAGAAAATGAAAACAATCCGGATAGGAAGAGCATTGATGTTGGGGCACTTCAAACATACTAATATATAATTATGGATAACGGGCACTTTATTCAATGGTATTACAAACCTGGGAAGAGCCAGGATATTATTTAATATAACTCCCGATATAATATAACTAAATTATTTAATTATTTAATATTGTATTTTGCTAAAAAAAGAAAGTCAGATAGATCTAGGATGGCATGAGAGTAATTTGAGACAATTTTCATTTTCATTTTCAGTATTATTTTTATAGCTGATTTTACAATTTTGCATAGTTGCAAAGCAGCTTTACAGAAAATATGTTTTAGAACAAACAGTTGAGACATAAAAGATTATATAGAAATAAGGGAAAAAATGACAGGAAAATAATATATATAATGCATAGAATATATATACTTGTCCTAAAGAAAAGAAATATCACAAAGTTCATAAGATTTTTCTTCTGAGAAGTTTAAAAAGACCTCTAAAAAGGGTTCAGATAGGCCAGTTCTGCAATCAGAGATCTCAATCAATTAAACTATTTCTAAGCATATTCTTCCAAAACTGAGCTATGGTATGCAAATTAATGTTTTAACTCTACACACAGCACAAAAATAATAATAATAATTATTATTATTATTTTCTTATATTTTCTATATTTAATTTAGTCATGGAAAATGACTCCATGCACAATTCCAAACAAGCTGTCTTACTGTACACTCAAATACTCTGTGTAAAGAACCTACCTGAACCGAATAAACTCAAGATAAAGAAAAAGATAGATAAAGAAAGAGCTAATTACTGATACTTTCAGTGTGATTGCTATATATTTTAGAACAATGGTAACAACATAAACCACCAACAAAAACTTTAAATACATATCAGAACACTAAACATTTATATGTCCCCCGTTTTTTTTCATCTTAATACAATGCATAAAATAACACACAACTATTTATTTTACTTTCCTTTTCCAGTCCCATGTAATGGGAATGCTGTTCTCATGCTAAGAAATCATCTGCCTCAATTTATGCGATGTTACTTTAACATGACATTAGCCTATTATAAGATTTTATAAGATACAATTTATTTTAATTTAATTTGAATAAAGTTAAAATCATAACCTACTTCTGTATTTTATCATGTCACAAAATATTCTTGTACAGTGTAACAGTAAAAAACTCTAGCAGCTAGTGTGAATCCATGCGCAATTCTCATTAAGTTCTTTTAGGGCACTTTAAATTCAGCCAAAAATATTGTCATTACTTCTTTCTCTCTAATGTTGTTTAAATGCTCCAATGGCTTGTTCATAAAAAAACTGTGGTTTTGTTTCCCCACAGACGATCACATGACTTAAGTCTGAACTCTGCATAAGGACTATTACAGAAGCATCATGTCATTAGTAAAGCATGCATGTGGTGTTATAGTAAAAACCTTCATGATTCACCTGCACCACATGGCTGATTGCCTCACATAAAATATGAGAAATGCAGAGACAGATAAACCCAACTAATGAGCGCTTATGTGGCCTAATGTACTACTGACACAGATCAAGTGGTACAAATAAAGATGCTAAGTGCTGTTCTCTGACAACAGCTTCTTCCCTTAGTCATGTATCCTCCTCCATCATTTTAATGGTTTGCTGTATTTCTTCAGTGCACTAGGCAGACACCTGGAATTAATCTTTGTCTCTGAGAAAAAGCTAATGCGTTTTGAGCTAGTTTGTAAGGATGCTTTTACTACATAAAGAAACAAGGGCTTTGTTGGGGTCTGTTTAATTATATTTAATTATATTATTCTATACTAATCTGATAAACATGTTCCCAAATGTCTCTGCATAACCTTCTGCTTGAATTTCTGCCCTGATTTTTTTTTTATTAATTTAATGACATTGTCTTATTTTATGTCTTGTGGCTTGTTGTTTTAAGTAAGTCATACATTTGTAACTCTAATGGTGTTTTATGTTTAGGTAAGCTATAAATATATATACTTAGTGTATACGCTATATGTGCTATTTTCATTTGGCAAATCGAATATCATTTAGATAGAATGGACGAAGTCAGGCCACATCACAATATTTAGTCTCATTTTTATTTTATTCTAATAGATATTAAACAGGCAATTTTGGCTACAGTGCAGATGGACCATTTGTGTAATAATTCTGAAGCCTCAGGTGCCATGAGGATGTTCTCACTAATAAAGTTTCATGTAGAGGGAATCATGAAATCATGAAAGAATGTGAACAT
The DNA here is from genome assembly GCA_036877575.1 of Botia almorhae. NCBI lineage: Eukaryota > Metazoa > Chordata > Actinopteri > Cypriniformes > Botiidae > Botia > Botia almorhae. Next base: position 6,118 of record JAZGTJ010006839.1, read on the forward strand.
CAAAGGTAACAATGAAGCTGCTATTTATTGGAGGCTTAACCAAGTCTATCAAATAAAGGTAACACAGCAAAGAATAGTAACTGTCACTGCTTTAATTAATGAATACTTTGGAACACAGACCTAAGATTGAATTTTTTTTAAAAAAGAAACTTGGTAAATAATACTTAAAAAGTCACTAAAATTATGAAAAATGTATTTTAGTTTATAGTTAAAGTTATGTTTTGGACAGTATTATAATAGCTGTTTTTATATGAACCTTCAACATGAAAACCAAAGTTTAAATTAATAAAAGTGTGTGTACTGACATATGAATCAAATAATTTATCCTACATAATTCCTACAAAAGCTTACATTAAACACTGGTTAAAGATGTATTCTAGAGTTTTTCAACAATTGTATAAATATGTAGTATAATTTAATTTAAAATTGTCCAATGAAGTATAATTTAATTTTGAAATATTTAAGTAAACATAAGTGTTCTACTGTTGGAATGATGACAGCTAAAGGCCTCCAAGGGGCTTTTCTCAAATGCCAGACCTTTTTAAACTCTGAAACTCTGTAATGGTAAAGCACACAAAAAAATCACTCCTATGTAAATGCTTGTTTAACATGACACCCTGTTCTTAAGATGACCCTCAGATATGAATCTGTGCAGTAAACGCTGTCATTAGTGTTATTACTATGTAATAGTGATGAACAACATGCAATTAATGCATAAGTCATAGAGCTGCAATACCGCTCCTGTTACACACTCTGTAAAATAAATCAATAAATAAATGCTTAAGCAGATTTTCAGAAACACGAAGTCAATCGCCTAAGCTTTATTCATTACAGTTTAATATTTAGTGAGACAAACCAGTTTATGCAATCAAAAATAACAATTCAAATCCGTTCCTACTGCCATTTTTACACAAACCAAAAATGGTGTCACTTGGTGGATGCTGTTATTAGGTATTTACTTTTGAAAGTTCGCTTAATTGTAGTAAATAACACTGTCGTTTAAAAATAAATAATGCTTTACATAGTAAAATTACATACAATACAGTGGGCCCCAAAAGTCTGAAACAACTAAAATCCTTCTCTGCCTTTTTGTCATTTTATAGTAATTAAAAACATCAAATTCGAGTCAAACGTTGTTGTCAAAATTTCAGTATTTGTGGCCCCTTTACTTTAACGATACGGCACCAAAACGACGATCTGTGGGAGTATTGTGTGAGCATCTTGTGTGCTGCTGTAAAAATCTTACCTTCAGTGCACGAGTTAAACGTGACAAATGTGCTTTTAATTGACCTGGTACTGGAAAAGAATCTTATTTCCATTAAAAGTTTATGTATATTTACATGTTCAAATTCAGTAGTAAACCAATTTTAGATTTGTAATCTGGTCTCACATGTGCTGAACAGTAGGAATCATCACGCGCTGCTGCTTTCAGTGCTGTTTTGATTCTAAGAGGCGCAACACGCAAATATAAGGGCGACACGAGGACTCCAACAAAAGCGTTGGTCCCCATCCACACTAACGCGGGACTCCAGCCCGTTTGTTGCAGCATCAGCTGTAGGAGGAGATACAGAGGGGATACTGGGACTCTTGCAGGCTGCGTTCAGCATCTCAGCACTCGCAGGTGGAGACACGCACCGATCCGGAGCTTCATCTGACTCGTGAAGACCACGAGCGCGTGCGCTCACTCGCCGAAATTAATAAATAAAATATTTTATACTGGGAGCGAGTGTTCAAACCAACTACAATGATAGCAAATCTGTCGCAGTCAATGCTTCTATGAATCCTATCCATTAAACATTTGATGAGCAGTTTTAAGAGAGCTCTTTGGATTGATTCCAGTGTGTTTCAGTCATGAGGAACAGGAGGGAATATGTGGAATACTGGAGCATGATGATGGTGTCTCTCTTCTGGATTCACAGCTCTGTCGGGATGCCTCATGTCATACGGATAGGTAAGAGGGTGCGTAACGGACACGGAGTTGGACTGGTGGTTTTAATGACTCATTAAAGTGTTTATGCTGTTCATTTGGGTCGGACGTGTATTTGCCCACCTTTTGCATTCAGTAACTCTGTTAAAATAGTGAAATGAACGTTCAAATGTTTTTCACCGATCTGTTTGAGCGCCGAAATGTACTTGCGCGTGCGTGAGCATGTCGCACGTCTCAGGAGCAGATGGTGCTGCAGCAATGTCGTGGTCTCACAAACATTTGAAACTTGCGTTTTTATATTAACATGTAGTATAATGTTGCGTTTGAGAAGTCGTTCATAGAAGGAAAGTTCAGTCTTAACAGGTGAACACTGCGCTGAAGTTTTTCTGGAAACCTAAGCTTTACTGTACAGCCGGACTATAGGAGAAGGTTTCTGGCAATACACCACAAAAAACGTGCATTCTGACAAAGAAAGATTTTTATCAGTCTGAGAGGATGAAGTATGTCGTGCTGCTATGGGGACAGAAGCTCAATTAAAATCAATGCAGTTTTGTGTGAAGGCATATTACTTTTGACAAGTGGTTCGATGCCATGCAAAAAATGGCTGTAAATGTCATTATAAGACATTAACATATTCAACCACCCACTTACCTACCAAAAAATAAATAAATAAATATTTTTAAAAGCCATGTACAGAAAAACTAAAACGCATCCAGCTTCAAACACGAATTTGACTGGATTGTATAGTTCAGTTGTTTATGATTTCATCATAGTTTGACAAAGCATGTATGAAATAAGATCTTGAAATTGCTAAAATTGCATGTATATATTGGTTATAATAAGACAATATTATTAGAGAATGTTTCTGAGGTTATTCTATATGTTCAGCTTCTCCACCCCTGCTGTCTGTGATTGATAACTGTGGCTTTGACTTCAATGACTTTGTGCAGAAGAGTTTTGATTTCTGACATTTTAGATATATATTTTTGTTGCAGCAGTGTAAATGGAAATGTTTTCTCAACAATTGCTGTAATATTTTCATGGCACGTTTAAAAGAAACTGAATGTGACCGTCCTTGTTTTTGAATTGACACAACAAAGTCAAATCGGCTTTTAAATGGAGCTTTGCTGTAGTTTCTCTCAGACATTTGTACACATACAGTTTGCAGTTAAAAAAATTCTGTTTAGATCAGTATGGTCTAAGTTCCTCTGAAGTACCAAGTAAAGGCAAACAGTAATATGATAATGATGCCTGAATGAATTCGCTTTTGTGAATTCGTTTTCTTCTAAATTTCCTTACATGCAGCAAAAAAATCAAGACTGCATGAATGTGTAAAGGTGTTGCATTGACCTCAAAACCAGCAGAGGGCTCAGTGTTCACTGGCGGGCTGGTGAGTGGTTTTGTTAGCACTCAACTTCTGCATTGTAAGTGTTATACCATAAAAATTAATTACTGGTTTTGGTTTGCTGTGTGCTGGATTAAGTGCTACACCATCGGAATTTGGGTTTAATGGTGGGCATCCACAGTGGACATTGCTTCATTCATTCAGTGTGTTTACAACACACTTCTCTAAGGCCAGATGGTAGATCGCACTCATTCACACTCATTCCTGTAAATGTCCAGAGGAAGAATTTTTTACTGTGCCTGTGTGTTATTAGCTCTCTCGCCCTCCTGCTAAGAACCTAAAATGGAAACCGCTTTCAAAATGACATTGATTTGTGACTACTTTGATGTGGAAAAAAATGTGATTACACTATTCAGTGTTCTTACTGTATTTTAGATCTTTGGCTTTCTATATATATGCACCAGTAAAACAGCCTCGACAAGGGCATGTGTTTTGTGCCTTGCCAAATAGCAGGTCACATGACATCACATTTACCTAATCAGTGCAGAGCTCTGCAGGTCCAAAAACAGTCTTTAGGCTGTTAAGCTGTTTTGAATTTGGCTATGGTTTGGATTCAGTGCTGTCACTCAAATATTTTATAGCCAATCAGATGCCACTGTTGTTAGCATGAACGTATCTGGACTGCATCCAGATGTAACTGCAGAAGAGCAGATGTGTCTTAAAAATTAATAACATTTGACCAGCTGCCAATAAAGTTTTGTAATCCTAATTTTAATGAATTTACTGTATATGCCATGACCTTCAGAGTGTATGATTTGAATTTGACTAAGAATCTCATCCTGCTACAGTAAAAAAAAATCACAGAAATGATCTGACCCTAAATGATTTCTTTCATTATTTGTGAATGTCCTGTAATTCTGCGTTTTTTTAGCCTTATTTTGAGATAAGCTGTGCTAACTTCTGTGTTGTCTCCTGTTCAAGTTTACAATTCATTGAATAAATTGAAGGCTTTAAATGGGAGAATGAGTGCCAGAGAAAGATCTATTGAAAAATCAATCGCTTTATCTACCTTGGAGTTACAAGCGCTTTATCACATTTGCTTAATCAAGTAAATCAATCGCACATGTGATTTTATGGCACTTGTATCTTTCATATCACAGCTTTTACTCTATTTTGTGTACAAAATGCTATTACAATGCTTATATTTCATACATCTAATATTGCATATAATGTGATATTACCTTCTTTTAATTGTTCTACATAGAAATTGCAAGCAGATGTTTACTCCTGACAAAGTGTGTGATAAGTGTATTTTCAGAGATAAATTTCTAAAGAAACTGACAAGAGCTGCAGCACCTCAAAGTTCTGTTTGGCTTCAGTTGGTGAGTGAAAATTTATTTTTCCTTTTTTCATTTAATCTATGAGCTGTCGTGGGTTAGCTTAAACAGAATTCTTCAGACAGAAACTCGTGGACTGTTGAGTCTATGTATGTGCACAAAGCAAGGGACAAGTCACAGAAGGGTTCAAACCCTGTGCATGAGTTCTTTGATGTCTGCGCTGCTGTTGTAGGGATGTGTGGGGGGGGGGGCAGTGCTTCACAAACATGACACACACATAAATATGAAATGACTTGTGTGTTTTGTGCAGTTTGTACACATGCTTCTATTTTCTGAGTCACACTTATGGCCTGACGATTATCTTCAGTGCCGCTAATGAGAGCGAGCAGATGTCGGTTTTGTTTGCGTGAAACCCTGAATCAAATTCTCTTACTCTCCTTCTCAAATCAGTGTCACTGTTCTAAAGCTGAGATTTACTTAGAGACCAGCAAGACACACATGCACAAAGCTTTTCACATTAAATCAATTTAATTGAAAGGATTGAAATGAAAGGGAAAGAAGTGGAATAGTGACACATCATGAACATGATTTAATTACATGTTAATAAAGCAGATAATCTTAACTGCATGACTTTAAAGAGTAAATATAAAATCTTTACATCAGTGTAATTCTGAGAGCTTGACACAAGGCATTGACGGGCAGGATTGGTTTGAATAACAGACATGATATTCTGTGGTTTAACAAAGATTATCAGTGTTTTATCTGCGTACCGGTTGCTGGTATTGACAAGTTTCATCTAATAATTTGCTTCTGATTATCCAGAAATTATATGAAGCAACAGTCAAATAACATTTTTTTGTCAGCAATGCATCCTTTTTGAAACCTTTTAAAAACAAAGTAAGTACTTACATGTGCCACATAATTGCAAAAGTAATGACTATTTTCAAACAAGTTGGACAAACAAATAATCCTGACCCAAACTTCCACCATTGATTGTGCCTGTTGCGATGCTGCATACAGCTGCACACTTTACACATGTTTTTTTGGGGGGAATTAGCCTATTAATAAATAATAGTTGTCTCTGCATATTATAAATAGGTAAAAGCATCTTCACCTTTGCTTCACTATTATAAAAGCATCTTCACGAATCAGCATGAATAAATGTTTATAATATTAAAGTAAATAATAATTAAATAAATTTCTAAATGTTAAAGCAACTGTATTGGGGTAATTGTTGTTCACTGTGGATGTGAAGCTCTGTGTGTTAACTGACCTCACCTTTGTGTAATTACACACTCATAAAGATTATGGCAAAATAGATATCAGTTAATGGAGATAAAGTAAGAAAGATCATGGGGTCTTCCCATTAATCACAAGCCCTCTGCTGTTCTCAGAACAGATGGCGTTTTTATAGCACACTACAAAGTGTGCACTCCACAGCATTAGGTCTTATAGGAACTTATGTTTTTTATAATAAATAATTAGATTATATATCGTACACTGATGCCACAGTAACTTTCTTTGGAGAGGAACCAGTGGGCTAGAATCAAATAAAGTTTGTGTTAGGGCTCATTTGTTTAAAGTTGTGCCAGTATCCCTGGATGTGTGACCTTCTAAATGTGACCTTCTAAAAAATACATAGCTTGTCAATGTGTGTTGCTCTTTCAATCTCACTTTCTCTTATTCTTTTATTTATTTATTTATTTACTTTGTATTGGAAGGTGCTACACCAGCAGACAGAATCAAATTTCATGTTCCCCATTTGTCTTTATTATGAGCCTGGTCTGACACATCTGGTTCCCACTCACTCCCGTCAATTGCCTCTGCTGGGAAAGTCAAATAGAATTAAACTGTCCAATTGGGAAAACCCAGCTATCTTTTCCTTTGTCACAGGTCACATCTACATGCGTAATATACAATGGGCAGGATGAGAGCGAACGCTGTTTGTCAGTCACACGTGCAAGAAAAGCGCTAGTGAATCTCTGCAGTGTCTCGCAGTGTGAGAGGCAGTAAAAGGAGAAAGCTGGAGCAAGGCGAAGCTTAAGGAACTCTTATTTAGTTTGTTAATTAGCTTAAACCTTTTGATCCCAATTTATAAACCTGCCACATTGCTGTGCTTGCCTCTTTTGTGCATTGCAGCAAGCAAAATAAAATGAAGTCCTTTTTCTTTTTAAATAGTTTGGCATTCAGCCCCCCCTCCACCTCTTTACATCCTGCTCCCGCTTGACGAAAGCCATTTATCCATCTGCAGACACGGCCAGTGTTCGTAGAAAGGTACATTTGGGTTTGGATCACCCACATAAATGCAAAGGCAGTCCATTTCCGTTGGCTTGACAAGTCATTGATAACATTAGGGTATATTGATTTAAATTCTCTTAAAAGCATTCTGTGAGAATGAGGGCTACCGAGCTTGTAGGAAAGAAAACTCAAAATTAGTAAGAAATATGTAATATGAACATGTCACATTTTTCATTTATCCATACTACGTATTTTACAGTCATTAAACTTGTCTATTTTTATTACTCCAACTGAATTTTTTTCTTTGTCTAACAGCTTAGACAAAGCTATGGTTTAACCAAAACTTGAAAATCAGCCTCTAAGTAACAACATTTTTATCTGAGACCTGCTGTAACCTTCACAGTTTCTAGATGGCTGAAGATATTCAGTTGCACAAAGAACTGCTCTCTTTTGTTATGCTGAAAACAGCCAACAGCTCAGGGAAACTGGCCACTTATGAGGTTCATCCTAGGAATGCATACAAATACCAGCTGGTCAGTCTAAAGTACCTGGAACTTAACTTAATGTGTGAGTTCCCCTAATTGATTTCTGTTACAACTGCTAGTTTGTAGGCTACAGGCATGACATGAGTTATTGTGCTTATCAGTTCATTGGTGCTCAAAGAGGTCTGTGGAGGTCAATCACAACTTAGCTGAATGATAGTTGCCTTTGAATTCTCTGAGCTAACATCTTTTTCTTCTGCATCTCTTTTGTCCCTTTGAGTCTCCACAAATGCTGTGAAAAGTTTACGGTTGTCCACTTAATTAAGAATTAAACTATTCGGCTTTAGCATTCCAGCAAATCCAAAGGAAATAGCACCAAACCTGTTCCCTTTCTCAAAAAAGTATCATTTAAAATTATCTAGCCAGGACATATATGAAGATAAAAGTATGGTAAGTTTTCTAGATAGAATTGTCATACATATTAAGTATATATTGAGAGATTTGTATAGATCCATTGAGTTATCTCAATCTGCCTTTGTGAGTATGTAGCAGGGCTGGTTGGAGGGGTTGGGGTGTTTGGGATTGGATCAGAGAGGGGTGATCTCACATAAAACTAATAAATTAAATAAATTAAAAGAGGGAGCTGAAACTTAAATTCAAGGGCTATTTGTTTTTATTATGATGGACAATCTATTAAGGAGTTTGTATAAAAACAACATAGAATCATTGTAACTTTGCTTGGAGTACTTCTAGCCTTTAGACATCAGTTGTGTATCTCATGTTTTAAAATTGATCTTGCCTGTAGGAGAAAAAAAATTCAAGATTTAAAAGATTAAATAAAAAATATTCTCTGCATGGAAACAATCTGTGTTGAACAATAACTTTGAGTACATGATTGTAACGATTCACAGACTCTTCTTTTGAAGTTTTCTGTTGGGTTCTGTTTGGGTTTTTCCTGTTTTCATTCACTTCCGGTTTAAAAAATCACGATTACCTGTAACACCCTGATTAGTAGCTATTTAAGTTCTCTGTTTTGCTGTTTAGTTTGTTGGTTACTGTTGAATTGTTTGGATGTTTTGTGTATGCTTCTGGTTTCTTGTTCCCTGTATTCTCACTGAATTACGCTATTGTGCACCTGTTGTTGCTATTACTTTGATTTTAATGGTTAGTGTTTGTTTGTATTTCTCATTATTAAATATCTTTTGCTACCTATTTCCGTGTTCCGCTCCTGAATCTTAGTCATCCCGTCTTCACAAACACTAACCGTAACAATGATAATGTTAAAACATTAATTAGCTGACTTTATTATCACAACATTCATTGATCAACATGAGAACATGTGAACTGAGGATCGTGAAATTTGCACGAATAACCGCAGTTGTTAATCAGTAGGTATTATCTAGCTTTCGAAAATAAATATTCATACTATTATTATGAGATATCCACAGAAAAGGATTTCACAATGAGACAATTGCTGTTAATTTGGCATTGTTATGTTGGTTATTCACAATACTTGTTAATTGCAAAATCCCTCAACAACATTTAAGACTGCACCTCAAAAAAACAATGTTAAACTTATTCCTCTGGGGATAAAATATTTGAATGTTGCCAAGTGGATATAATGTGCAATAGCTAGTAAGCCACTAAGACAAAACCATTACTGAAGCATAAGGCAACTGCTAGTATAGGAAATGTCATGGGTAGTGTAGAGTCATTGAGGCACAAGATGAGAGCAGGAAGGGTGAACTCTGTTCTGTGGAGCTAAAAAAATACCAATAAACATGAGAAAATGAGCTTCTGCAGCTGCCCTTGACAATAATGCGATGTATGGACTTTGAAAGGTATTGCATAAAGACTTGGCCACTATAAAGCCCTGAAACAATGTTTTGAAATGTCTGCATTGATCAATTTAAAAAGTCATGGACATTCTTCTGAAGAATTTCAGCTGACAAAACACAAACAAGCCTGTTTAGCTGTAAGATCATAATGTTCTAAATATGACTTATCATATATATAAAGTCACACAGATTCCTCCGTTGTGCTGGGTGTTTATTTTAGATTTAGTGAAGTTGTGCCGGTGAGGTTACGCTTGTCTGTTTTACCAGCAAAAGCAGATTATATTTGGGCACCTCATGCGTCTCGGCATTTGTCCACAGAGGTAAAAGTCATTATACACACAAGTTTCAATAATAAATCATCTGTTACATTTGACATTAGTTTACCGCAGGTTGTTGGTCTTAATAAGGATGAATGAAACCCTGTGATGAAAAATAGCAGCATGTCTAGGCCAGGAAAATTTGCGAATTGCGAATTTAATCCTATCCATCCATGTGCAAATGGTTCTAATCCTTACTTGGAGACATTTGTCTGTTCACTCCTCGTCCAACCCTACCTCATCTGGTGAGATTATATTGTTTCTACAATTTGAGTAATAATTCCCAATTACACATCTTTATATAATGGCATTAAATGTCATTTGAGTCTGCTCTAGCCAGTCCATGGTTTAACAAAACAGAATCCAGGGAATTTGTATAGATTTTCCAGTAATCTGAGTGTCTTAAATTGTCTCAGACAGTAGGAATAAACAATCATTGCCTTTCCCAGGTCTTGATGACAAGTCAGAGTGCTCTTCCCTCAGAAAGAAACACTCTCCTCTGGGGACTGATTGACTTCTTGGCCTGTGCAATGCTGACTGACACATTAGATATGTAGAATTGGTACACTTGACAAACCCCTCATGATTGGAAGACTTTCTCTGCCCTGCTGGGCCTGAAGTATATTAATTCACTTCTGTACATTTGCCCGAGTTACCAAATATTGCATCTGTGCTACATTATCAAAGGGTGACAGATGTTTCACCCAGTGGACTTTTTACAATATTTGTGATATTGCAAAAAATATTGTTACAATATATGACAACAGCTAGAGATGTGCTAAAATTAGGGCAGATCATTGTGGGAATGTATAGCTGGGATAGATATGTGTTAGCTGTTATCTGGCTGTCAGGTTTTGATCAATGAATAACATGAAAACCAGTCTTTCTCAAAATGGGCCATCCACAGGTGCGGTAATGACTTCTTAACAAAGCAATTTTAATAGAATGTCTCTAATAGCATCCACAATAATTAAATTTAGAGGCATGATTGAAAGTAAGAGAATGTGGAAATGAAAAGAAGTAAAAGTCATTATCTTTTTTTAACCTATATGAGGTGCTGAGTGTCTTTTTTAGTACAATTTTCATGGATGACAGTGTTTACTGAAGTTTCATTTTGTGGAAATATCTGCTTTTTCCTTAAATGTTGGACTATTCATCAGAACATTTAAGACAAAGCCAGGCAAAGAAAATAATAAATTCATGGTTTTAATAAACAGAAAATATTTTTGAAAATCTATGTCCTCTGTAGCAACCTAAATTGTGACTCCCGTCCTGCATATGCATTTTTCAGATTTCTCATGATTAAAAAGAATGCTAATACCCACACACGAACCAAATGTCATTCAAATGTGAGCAGTCTCCCAGTAAGCAAGCCAACAGGGTAACAGTGGCAAGGAACCAAAACTTCAATGATGTATAGATGGAACAAACCTTAGGGGGAAACCAGACTCAACAAGGAGGGCAAGTTCTCCTTTGGCACTTTAAAGCTGCAATCAAAAACTTTTGTGGTTAAAAACTGAGAGCTTATAATGATATATAATTTCAAATTGTTTTAAAACTGTCAAAACGGACAGACTTTTAGAAGAACCAGTACATCTGTTATTATGGGAAGTGTCCCAGTTCCTTTTTATCTAATTAATGCAGCCTAACAATTCCTTAGGGATTTAAATAATAAACCCATGGGGCTATGTGTAGGCTAGATTAAACAGTTGGGTATTTAATCTAGATTTAATATGAAATAGCATATCTGGCATCATACATCATTGGTAAAACTGTTCCAGAGTTTCGGTGCTAAATATGAGTAAGGATCTACCACCCGCACTTGATTTTGAAAGTTCTTGTTATTTTCAGCTGACCAGAATTTTGAGATCACATTGAATGAGAAGCACTTTAATATGACAGGTGTCACGTCGCACCAAAGAAAAACCCAATTGCAGACAGCGATAAACGCAATAATACTTTACTATAAATAAACAGAACTCAAATGCCCACAAGGGGGCGAATGGGTAACAAAGGCAAATAGAAAATCAATACGAAATATAAATAAACGATAATGACCTTAAACACAGTAAACACACAGAAAATCAATGATGAAATTAAACAGCAAACATTACTAATGTAAGACTAAGCGGACCTAAACATTAAAAAACACAAGGGCGGACTTTAACTTGGAACATACAAATAACAAGAACAACGAGATGCATAAACAATTCCGACAGTCATGAGGAGCATAAAACACATCAACGAGACTAGTACCACAGATGACGAACCAACATGGGACAGCAGACACGAGGGCATTAAATAGAACAATGAACAATGACAAACAGGTGCGCAAAATCAGGTTGAATGAGAAAACAAGGGGGCGGGGTAATGACGCAAGACCGGAGAACACATGGCAGATGTACACAAAACCGATGCCATTTGCCTCCACATAGAACGGACACCCAGAGCCAGGGTCTAGGCTCTGACTCTCAAAACAGAAATCAAGAACAGACAGGACGAGTCGGAATCTAGCCCCACGCTCTGAAATAAAACACAGACTGTGTCAGGATACTGGCAAAGCACTATCTATTTAAGCGACTGCCAGCTATTATCTGATCTATTTATTAAATGAAGTAATGACTGTAGTTATAAAAAGTCATGTTTTTTCCTCCCTAACTCACCACATCTATTTTACAGCCCTTCGGGTAGAAGCTAGATTTGTGTTTAGCAGGATCTTGGCCTTAATATTTCTATCAGCAGTAGTTCCTCACAAGGTCTCTTTTTCATTTTAGAGAATGAGATGAGCTTCTTTTCTCCTGCATTCTGTCTCTCATTCTTCCTCTACAATTATCTAATTGTACATTGTTCGTGTTAGTGCATTTGCATGCAAGTCATTTTTTCTACTTTTCCTGTCTTTCCCTATGAAAATTTCCTTTCTATTGTCTCCGTAGAGAAGATTACAATGTGACAATACTAAATTTGTGTAATTAAACAAGCTAGCACAGAGGTCTGCATGTCTGTGTTGATAATAGAACCGTGATTGTGTAAAAGAAAAGAGGGCAAGGAAAAAAAGTCCCAATCGCTCTCTCAATTGCATTTACATAAGACGTGGAAGCCATTTGCAGAAATGTTTATTTTTTAAGATTTGTTCAGCAATAAATCTCACTCTGAATGTCAGTCAAACCGACAATATAGTCAAATGTGGTAAGTTCTTTGTACACATATATCTTTATTGCTGATGCATAATGTCTTGTTGGGTTATGACCTGCATTGACGTTCATTGACACAGCATTGATACATCTGACTACTGTCTGAGAATTATAAAGCAAAAGCATCTTAAATGCTGATTGGATTAATCATATTCAAAGTCAATGTAAAATGATGAACACAAGCATACCGGGCAGCACATTCTATATTAATAAGCCAAGCTCCACTGTTGTGAAAGATTCTACCTAAACCCTAATGTAGCTCAGTTTGCAATGACAGTAGATGATACTAAAAACCTTCTATACTTGTGCATATTCTAGGTGGCCTTCACTTCAAAGGTGTTCCTTAGAAAAAATAGTATAGGTCCACTGTCATGTTTTAGGGGATGTCACTTTATAGCATGTGTGTAAATGTCATAAATAACATTCTTTTTGTTTTGGTTTTTAGGGCAGAATGTTAAATGCCAACTCTCTTTTTATTCAAAAGTCGCTTTGAAACAAATATCTGCTAAATAAATAAATGAAAACGTAAATGTGTAAATACCAATCTACAGGGGCGTAGCACCAAATTCTGGGCCCTATGCACAAGCAGTGGCCATAGGCCCCCGTAAGCTCGAGGTTCACAACTACCTACAACTACCTCACTCCTCAGGGGCCCTCCTCCCACTTGGGGCGCTGGTAATTTAGTCCCACTTTTCACCCAACTACGACGCCCCTGGCAATCTATATTGAATAATTAGGGTTTCAAGCACAAAGTGCTAAAACTTTATTATCTTTGTAAACATTTGTATTATTATTATTATTAATATTATTATTAGGGGTTTAACAACAAAGTGTTGGACCCTTATTGTTTTTGTTAAGATTATTATTATTAGCAGTAGTATTATTATTCTGTTGTAAAACTGCTCATGCAGACCACACCATAAGTCCTAGAGACTTGACACTTGGCCAGATGGTAGGTCTCAATTTGGGAAGAGGTTGACAAAATATGACACTGATTGACCAATAATGGTGCTACAGTGATACGTGTTTGTGCTTATAACTTCTTCACGTTTGCATATCCAATTTAATTTCTGCCATTAAAATTTTTCCGGCATTTTGAATTCTTTGCAAAACCAACTTTTGCGTACTATGAGATACAGTGACCAAACATGGTACACATTTGTAGGAATCTCATGTGTGGTCACCTCAATAATAAATACTAATAAATATGTTTATTATTTATGTAATAATAAATACATAAATCACCAAGGAGGGCTGCGTTCACATCCCCTGATGGAGTCACTTGTCTTAGGCTCAGGGGTCTTTCACCCCTGGCCAGAGATTTGTAACTCTGGGTCTGGCCTCTGAGGGAAACCAGCTCCTAAATGCTGGTCTTTCAACCAAGGATGTAGAGACCATTCTGAGTTCCAGAGCTCTGTATACTAGGAGAATGTCTAGGAGACTGATGCCCTAAAATGGCAGCTCTTTGTGTGATGGTGTAAGCGACATAATTTTGACCCAGTTCACTGCCCTGTTTGTTCAGTGCTGGGTTTTTTTCCAAAAGTGCCTTCCTACATGGTTAGCTCCGGCTACCTGTAAGGTCTATATGGCCGCTGTGTTGGCTGTTCACAAACTTGTTGATGGAGCCTCTATTGGGAGACATCCCTTGGTGCTCTGTTTTCTGTGTGGGGCAAGATGACTGAGGCCTTTTTTGTCACACGCAGGTCCCCTCATTGACCTTACTATAGTTTTAAGGGGTTTATCTTTGGCTATATTTGAGACCCTAGAGTCAGCCTTAGATAATATTTTGACTATTAAGGTGGCTCTACTATTAGCTCTTACATCGCTTGAAGGGTAGGGGCTCTACAGGCTCTATCAGTAGACCCTGCCTGCTTGGATTTTGTTCTTGGCTTTGTTAAAGCCATTTTGCACCCTAGACCATATTATATTTCCAAGGTGCCTGCTGCAGCTCATCACCCAGTGGTGCTTCAAGCCTTCTGTCCTCCACCATTTAATTCACTAGATCAGGAAAGGCTTCATTTATTGTGTCCAGTTAGAGCTTTGAGGATCTTTGTCCACTGCTCAGGACAGTGATATAAGACATCTCAGCTCTTAGTCTGTTTTAGTGGCATAAAACCTAGGTAATGCAATCACAAAACAGCACCTATCTCACTGGATCACAGTTGCTATTACCCTGGACTGTGAGGCCTGTGACCTTGTGTCACTTTTGGGCATTAAAGCCCATTCTACTGGGGGTGTAGCATCATCTAAGGCTCTGTCCAGGGGAGCATCCCTAAGTGATGTTTGTGCTGCAGCAGGCTGGTCCTCTCCACACACATTTAATAGATTTTACAGTTTAGACCTGAATTCAGGCGCTCAGGTCCTCCTGGGTTGACAAGTCTAACTCTGCTCCTGATGTTTTTTTGTGTCAATGTTTAACAGCATCTGGGGCAGGCCTTCCCTCACTATACCTCACATACTGGGTATTATTGTTCCCCATAGCATCAAGCCTGATGTAGTGTTGAGTTCCCTCGAAAGGGAACATCTCAGGTTACTTATGTAACTGAGACAGGGAACAAGGCATTGCATTGCTTCACAACACTTCAGTCTTGCCTGCACAGCCTTCCTTCAGACATAAATCTGATGACATATTTTGCAGGTGCCTTTTAAAGGCTTTGTGGAATGCAATGCTATGTCACATGACCTTTACCTGCTTATAAATAGGCCTGATTTTACACATGTTCAGACTCGGGCATGCCAGTACAATTCTCTGTACTATATATGTAAATAATTATCAAAAAAAGATCTGTGAACTTTCACATTTGGAAAGCTATAACAGGGTCGTTGCAGAAATGGAGCATGTTCTGCTTGTATTTATGCATTAGGACGAATCACAACTTAATGTAATTCAAACTTTGGCATATTTAGTATCTAACAGATTGTCTTTTAATTTCCCATCAGACTATATGTGTTGTATAACCATAACAGCCATGAAAGTCTATCTACAATAATTCAGATTAATATTTGCAAATGTGCCATGCGGCTATAAAACATGCAGATAAGGTTTTGAGTGAGACAAAGAAACTCTCGCCTGCTCAACACTTGATTTTGGCGTGATTTCTGGGCGTGACCTGTGTGAAGTTAAAAATGGCCGCCCACAGTCAGTTGACTCTCTTCGCTTAGTCTTAATTACTTTGACTCCTAGTCTCTTGCTGCTTGCTCTTCGTCACTTCTGCTCTTTAATCAAGGGTCTTCTGCCCTGGCACCCTCTGGGGGACTCTGGACATCACTTTAGCTAACTTTGTTGATCTGCATAAATCAATGAACTACATTGCGTATCTGAACCATCATGACTCTCTACGCGCATTCGGATTCGCGCTTTGCACTAGAGCTCAATGCAAGTGTCCGGTTATTATGTACATAGAATATCTGTGTTAAGTTGTGCCCCTTTTTCAAGTTATATTTTATATTTTCTAGTTATATTTTATATCTTTTTTCCTTTAGTGTAGTTTAATAAACACCCATATGTATTCACCCTTGATTGTTGCTGCGCTCAGTGCTCAGAAAAAAGGTCACTTAAACTGTGTTTGATCTTTTGCTACATGCTCTAAGGTCTTGTTAAAGCAAAAAAGTATTGTTCTTCAGAGGCCAGAGAAATAATGTTCCCCTTTAGTCAGTCACATTCGACGTTACGTCAACTGACTGACGTATGGGGTCTTGCTTGAGAGCCCTGTCACCTTCGCGTAAGAAAAAAACGCACTAATGAGCATCAGCCAGAGAGGAGAGAGCCAATGAGCATTTGGGCAAAGCGCTGCGCTCGCTTTCATTCAGCTTCTTGCATCAGAGCCGAGTGTGTGTTTTACTCTCTATCTTCGCAGTGTTTGCCAGCATTTCGCCAGCGATTCTGCGTGCTGTTCGGTGTGCTGTTCGGCGGTGTTTGCCTTCCGGGTTCGGCGGTTCTTCTGCGTGCCTGGCAGACCGGAGCTCTCTCGAGCGCATCTCTCACAAAAGAGTAAATCCTCTAAAGAGCTCCACGGGCGGCACGCGTCATTTTAAAGATGTTTCTGGATGCGGGTGCTTCCTGACGTCATCTGATGGCCATGAATACTGTCCAACATGCCTGGGCAGGCTGCATGCTGAGGCGGTGTTTACGGTGGGTTCATGCTCTCACTGTGAGAGCATGCCCATCTCGTTGCTACGGTCAAGGTTCTCTCTTGTAACGGTAGATCGAGCCCCCTCTGCTGCTCCCCACTCTGCTGCCTCGTCTAAACGGCTGAAGACAGCAGAGCTGGTTAGCACTCTGAGAGACCTGAGGGTCACCGTGGAGAATTCCTCCATCGGGCCGGTCACAACGGACGCCTCCAAGACAGGCTGGGCGCCGTATGCCGTGGGCAGGCAGTTCCGGGCTCCTGGACGAGACATCGGCTCCTGTGACATATTAATTGCCTAGAGTTGTTGGCAGTGCTTCTGGCCCTGCACCGGTTTCTACCGCTGCTGAAGGGCGAGCACGTGCTAGTCCGGACGGACAACACAGCGACAGTGGCGTACATCAACCGCCGAGGCGGGATACGCTCGCGTCGCATGTTTCAACTCGCCCGCCGCCTCCTCCTATGGAGTCAGCAGGACTCAGGTCGCTCCATGCCACCCATATCCCCGGCAGACTCAACCGTGCAGCCGATATGCTCTCACGGCAGCTATCGGGCCCAGGGGAATGGCGACTCCATCCCCAGGTGGTCCAGCTGATCTGGAGTCGATTCGGGGAAGCCCAGGTGGACCTGTTCGCTTCCCGCGAGTCCTCCCACTGCCCGCTGTTTTATTCCCGATCTGAGGCTCCTCTCGGGATAGACGCGCTGGCACACAGCTGGCCCCAGGGCCTACGCAAGTATGCGTTCCCCCAGTGAGCCTCCTTGCACAGACCCTGTCAGTGAGGTCAGTGAGGACAAGGAGCAGGTCTTGCTGGTTGCGCCTCTCTGGCCCACCCGGACCTGGTTCTCGGACCTGGCGCTCCTTTTGACAGCCCCTCCCTGGAAGATTCCCCTGAGGAAGGACCTTCTTTCTCAGGGACGGGGCACCATCTGGCACCCGTGCCCCGACCTCTGGAACCTACATGTGTGGGTCGTGGATGGGACGCGGTCCTCCTGAGTGACCCCATTGTGGTGGAGACTCACTGAGGCGAGAGCTCCTTCTACACGGCGTGCTTACGCTTTGAAGTGGAGCCTCTTCACTGACTGGTGTTCTTCCCGTGGAGAAGACCCCTACACTTGCCCGATCAGCTCTGTGCTCTCCTTTCTGC